>JAGWEN010000909.1:0-49443 GCA_018703685.1 Orius laevigatus | reverse complement strand
ATTAATTATGAAATTACATTAGGCGGGAATGTCAGGGTTTGATGGAACACCTGCTTCTTAATTAACGTAAGCGAGGTTATCGATTATAAAATATTGTCTCGGAGAGATAATTGGTTAGTACCCCATTAGATTAACTAAAAGTTGAAGGTATAAAATTATATTTTTCAGAGTTTGAAACTGCAAAAATATAGAACGACCCTAATTTTAAGTACGATCACTATGTTTGGAGTACAGTAACTTCCCACCAGCAATTCGTAACACCCGAACCTTTGGTCCTATCAGAAAAGTGTTCTAAGTAAAAGTTGCTGGAAATGAAACGTAGAATCGAATTCCATCGTCAAAAATAGGGCTTGAATATAAAATCTGGATAGCCGATTATCTGCCAGATTTTTGACCTGACGAAAAAAAGTATCAAAGTAAACCCTCCTTAATTTTGAGCGAGTTGTCGATTTGCATAGATAAATTTTGGATCCAACACACAGAGTGCTCCAGAACGACCCTAACTTCGTTATTTTAAATACAACACTATGTTTTGACGAAAGAAATCGATTTTACGCTTGTTTTAGAGTAACTTTTACTTAAAACATTTTTTGATAGGACCAAATGTTCTGGAGTTAAATGCCACTTAACATGGGCCAGCAAATCGTAACTCGGGAACGTTTGGTCCTATCAGAAAAATGTTCTAAGTAAAAGTTACTGGAAATCAAGCTTAGAATCGAATTCCATCGTCAAAACATAGGGTTCACGTTTAAAATAGTGAAGTTACGGTCGCTCTGGAGCACCCTGTATGTCGGATCCAAAAGTTATTGATCTCAATGTATTCCTCGCTCAAAATTAAGGGGGGTTTACTTGGATACTTTTTTTCGTCAGGTCAAAAGTTTGGCAGATAATCGGCTGGTCCACTCTGGCACCTGTGTGGGAGTAAGGAAATTTCCTTTACGCATTGATGTCCCTATAAACAGTTAAATCTCGTAAATTAAGTTTAAAAGTCCTAAATGTTTAATTAGACGCCCCTCACGATTTAAAGTCTTCTTGAGAGTGGACACTGAAAAGTTAGACGGTGAAAAATGCTGCGGTCATTTATTAAAGTTCAACTTTTGTTTATTTAGTGAAAAGGCGAGTTGGGAAAGGGAATGTTTAAGATTAACTTCAGAGCCACCTGAGGCCTCAGGCTTTGGATTTTACAACCCCCATCCCCTTTTTTTACCCCCTCCCGAACCCTCGTTTTTTCATTTTTCCTTCTTTATTGCTTTAACAATTCATTCCGAAACATGAAGATCCGAGGACTAAAAGGTTTTTCCCGTTCAAGACAATTCAAAATCGATTAAGCCGCAGCCTCCGGACCATCCTGTATAAGAAAACTTAACAACACTCCATTAACCCATTAGCGTTTCACTCGCTTTACTTAATTGATATAATCAAGGCTTATTTTTAGACGAAAAGAAAAAAGAAAATTGTTTTTTATAAATTAAAAGAAACTTTTTTGAAAATTCGGGGCTCTATAGACCTTCTAACTGCTCGACATACCCCCTCAACACATCCCCCACCTTCCCATTACCTCCCCTACCATCCCCCACCCTCCCATTACCTCCTCTACCATTTACCAACCTTTCTCTCATCTATTCACAAAGTTACCCTCCAATCCCACATCCTCATCACCCCCTTACCATCCCCCTACACCCCCACCAAAAGTCCTCCCCCGGAATTTTCCCCATCACCTCCCATACCTTCCTTGAACCCACTTTTTCGAAAATTAGAAGCTCTATAGACCTATCCTCAACACCAAATACCCCTCACCACATCCCCCCACTCTCCCTTCTCCTCCCTAAACCTCCCATCACCACCACAAGCAGCCCAATTTGCGATAAATCGCCCAAACCGGTAAAAATGTCAAAAGCCCCACTTTGTCAGATATTCCAAAAGCCCAACTTTGTCAGATATTACATGGTTGCCAGATTGGGCCTTATAAAAGTACCAATCAAGCCCAATTTGCGATAAATCGCCCAAACCGGCAATTATGAAAAAATACCAACTTTCTGAGAAATTTCAAGAGCCCAACTTTGTCAGAAATTTAAAGAGCCCAACTTTCTCAGATGTTTCAAGAGCCCAACTTTCTCAGACAACAGGGTTGCCAGATTGGGCCTTAAAAAAGTAGCCCAATTTGAGATAAATCGCCCAAACCGGACACAATGTCAAAAGCCCAACTTTGTCAGATATTCCAAGAGCCCAACTTTCTCAGATAACGGGTTGCCAGATTGGGCCTTAAAAAGTAGCCCAATTTGCGATAAATCGCCCAAACCGGACACAATGTCAAAAGCCCAACTTTGTCAGATATTCCAAGAGCCCAACTTTCTCAGACATTTTAAGAGCCCAACTTTCTCAGACATTTCAAGAGCCCAATTTTGTCACATATTTCAAAAGCCCAACCAATGAAAAATCACATATTACAGGGTTGCCAGATTGGGCCTTAAAAAGTAGCCCAATTTGAGATAAATCGCCCAAACTGGCAACAAAGTCAAAAGTCCAACTTTGTCAGATACTCCAAGAGCCCAACTTTATCAGTTAGGTATTTTTTTAGGGTTGCCAGATTGGACCTTACAAAAGAAGACCAATTTGAGATAAATCGCCCAAAATGTCAATAGCCCAACTTTGTCAGATATTCCAAGAGCCCAAATTTCTCAGACATTTCAAGAGCCCAACCAATGACAAATCACATATTACAGGGTTGCCAGATTGGGCCTTAAAAAGTAGCCCAATTTGCGATAAATCGCCCAGACCGGCAACAATGTCAAAAGTCCAACTTAGTCAGATACTCCAAGAGCCCATCTTTATCAGATATTTCAGGTTTGCCAGATTGGGCCTTACAAACGTAGCCCAATTTGAGATAAATCGCCCAAAATGTCAAAAGCCCAACTTTGTCAGATATTCCAAGAGCCCAACTTTCTCAGACATTTCAAGAGCCCAACTTTATCACATATTTAAAGAACCCAGATATCACAGGGTTGCCAGATTGGGCCTTAAAACGTAGCCCAATTTGCGATAAATCGCCCAAACTGGCAACGCTTCGAGGGTTACCTATACAAAAACTTTCTTTTCACAAATTTAGAAGTCTTTTTAAACGTTAAAGTCGTTTGCAAACAGCACAAACTAACTCAATTCCATTGTTTGAGCGTTAAATGTCTTCAGGCCTGGTATTTCTCTGGGTAAATATATTCCGAAACCTGTCTTGAGAAGTAAATCAGTAACGGTTCGCGTGACATCACGGTTTGCTGGTTGAAGGGGAGGTTGACAAACGGCTTGAAACTGTTTACTCTGCAAAAAAGATGCGATTTTCTATTTTGCCTAATTAGCTGTCTGATTTTGACTTGATAATTATAAACGGCGTTGAGGTTCTGCTCTTCAGTTAGTTAAACCTTGATGTTTAGCTATTGCAAGATCAAAGCCCTAACCTTGATTCATCTCAAGTGCTATTCAAACAGAACTAAAAGCCAATGCATACAAAATATATTAGGAAACAAAACATGTCGCCATGAGATTATCTCAGGCTTTAAAAAGATGGATTTCGAAAGGCTTTTAACGGAATGATTTAAAATTGGGACCTTCTAGGGCACAAAAGGGCACCATTAGGGTTTGAATAACCCAATTACTTGCGGACTTTTTTTAGGGACAATCAGAATTTTTCAAAGGACAAAAGGACTCTTTTATTATTTATGGTCTTGGTCCGCAGGTGAAGGATTAGCCAATCCCATGTCACCCGGTATGACTCCAAAGCCCTGTCTTGAATTCCTAATTTTTTTCGGGTTTTTTCCCGGACAATTTTGCGATTTGAAAAGAGAATATGGTATGAAAAGGGAACTTTTTTTTTGCGAGGGGTGGAATTTTTACTGACCTCAAGTCCCCTTTTTGAAAATGAATTTCTTCAAATAGGATCCTCACTCGTTCTCCATGCCTGGAACAAAATGAAAAATATGAATTTTTTAAAAGACGTCGATTGTAGTGTGGTTTGTTGGTATACAGGGTGTGCCAGCTAGAGTGGACCAGTCGATTATCTTCCAGAATTTTGACCTGACGAAAAATAGTATCGAAGTAAACCCCTTTTAGATTTTAGCAAGGAATCGATTTAGATGAATAACTTTTGGATACGACATACAGGGTGCTCCAGAACGACCCTAACTTCGTTATTTTTAATGTTAACCCTATGTTTTGACGATGGAATTCAATTTTAGGCTTGATTTCCAGCAACTTTTACTTACAACAATTTTCTGTAGGACTAAACATACCCTAGTTAAATGCCACTTAACATGGGCCAGCAAATCGTAACTCGGGAACGTTTGGTCCTATCAAAAAAGTGTTTTAAGTAAAAGTTACTGAAAATCAAGCGAAGAATCGATTTCAATCGTCAAAACATAGGGTTCATGTATAAAATAACGAAGTTAGGGTCGTTCTGGAGCACCCTGTATGTCGGATCCAAAAGTTATTGATCTCAATGTATTCCTCGCTCAAAATTAAGGGGGGTTTACTTGGATACTTTTTTTTCGTCAGGTCAAAAGTTTGGCAGATAATAGGCTGGTTCACCTTGTATGTGCGATAACCAGCCTATTACCAGACTAGTGCGGGAATGTATTCAATCTTTTTCAACTTTTTGATCCCTTATATTTTTAAATTTGAGCGGTACATGAGCTGAAGTATATTAAACATTCAGGTTGACGTGTAAGTTAAGAAAAATGAGCTCGGTTTCCTATTAAACCTTTGAAAAAAAGACCAAGGAAGTTTAATATTTCAAATGCAGTCTCAATTGGATCTTGATAACGTCCGAATGAATATAAATTGTTTCCGAGACAAAACAAATTATCGGGAACGTCTGGAAGTCGGGATGAGGAAAAAAGGAAGAAAAAAAAAGAAGGATTCCGCGGTGGAATTCTTTATAAATGAAGACGTTTTAAATTTATCGTTTCATAAAAGTGGAGCTCCATAGATTTTCCGTGTGCAATTCCCTGGATCATAGAGCCTTTTAAGTTTCCCAATCTCTCAGGGCGGCTTTTTTATTTCTTCTTACCGGGGTCTGGCAACTTTTAGACCTGTAAGACAAAAGTTGCTCCATTAAAGCCAACTTGGGTTATTAGTGGTTCCCGATTACTCACAGATAATTGTTTCGTAATCGAGTTTTTATCCCAGACCGACCAGTGACTTTACTTAAGATAAAATTAGCTTCCGATTTCTGAATTCATATGTCCCAATAAAAAATGTGTTTTCTGACGTTGAATTTGGGGAAAAATAAAATAAAAAGAGACTTTTTTGGAAATGAAATTGGGGGGATGGGGGAAAATCCGATAAAAATGTGATTTCTGAAGTTGCATTTGGGGGATTATTGACAAAAAAGAGACCTTTTTGGAAGTGAAATTTGGGGGGTGGGGGCCATCGTGATAAAAATGAGTTTTCTGACTTCGAATTTGGGGGATTAATGACAAAAATGAGATCTTTTAGGAAGTGAAATTTTGTAATGGGGAGGTTCCTATAAAAATGAGTTTTCTGACGTTGAATTTGAGGGATTATTGACAAAAATAAAACTTTTTTGGAAATGAAATTTGGTGGATGGTCGTAGTTCTCATAAAAATGTGTTTTCTGAATTCGAATATAATATAAGGGATTATCGACCGAAAAAGAATTTTTTGATGTAGAATTTGGGGGATGGGATAGTTAGGGATGTTCCAATCGAATTTTAGGACGTTGAATTTGGGGGATTATTGACAAAAATAAGACCTTTTTGGAAGTGAAATCTGGGGGATGGAGGTCGTTCCGATAGAAATGTGTTTTTGACGTCGAATTTGGGGGATTATAGACAAAAATAGGACTTTTTGATGTGGAATTAGGGGATGGGGGAAGTTCCGATAAAAATGAGTTTTCTGACGTTGAATTTGGAGGGATTATAGACAAAACTAAGACCTTTTAGGTAGCGAAATTTGGAGGATGGAGGCAGTTTCAATAAAAATGTGTTTTCTGACGTTCTATTTGGGGGATTGTGGACAAAAATAAGACCTTTTTGAAAGTGGAATTAGGGGGATGGCATGGGGGTCCGTTCCAAAAAAAAAAAATAATTTTTTTACGTTGAATTGTGGCGGATTATAGACAGAAATATTATTTTTTAATGCCGAATTTGGGGGATTATTGACAAAAATGAGACCTTTTTGGAAGTGAAATTTGGGGATGGGGCAGTATATATATATATACTGGGATATAAATGTGATTTCTGATGTCGAATTTGGGGGATTATGGACTAAAATTGGACCTTATTTAAGTGGAATTTGGGGGATGGAGGCAATTTCAATAAAAATGAGTTTTCTGACGTTGAATTTGGGGGATTATGGACAAAAATATGACTTTTTTGGAAATGAAATTTGGTGGATGGTGGTCGTTCTCATAAAAATGTGTTTTCTGAATTCGAATATAATATAAGGGATTATCGACCGAAAAAGAATTTTTTTATTTAGAATTTCGGGGATGGGATAGTTCGGATGTTCCAATGTTCCAATCGAATTTTTGGACGTTGAATTTGGGGGATTATTGACAAAAATAAGACCTTTTTGGAAGTGAAATCAGGGGGATGGAGGTCGTTCCGATAAAAATGTGTTTTTTGACGTCGAATTTGGGGGATTATGGACAAAAATAGGACTTTTTGATGTGGAATTAGGGGGATGGGGTAAGTTCCGATAAAAATGAGTTTTCTGGCGTTGAATTTGGAGGGATTATAGACAAAAATAAGACCTTTTAGGTAGCGAAATTTGGAGGATGAAGGCAGTTTCAATAAAAATGTGTTTTCTGACGTTCTATTTGGGGGATTGTGGACAAAAATAGGACCTTTTTTAAGTGGAATTTGGTTGATGGACTCAGTTTCAATAAAAATGAGTTTTCTGACGTTGAATTTGGGGACAAAGATATGACTTTTTTTGGAAGTTAAAATTATGGGATTGGGGCAGTTCCGATAAAAATGATTTTTCTGACGTTGAATTTGGGGCATTATGGACTAAAATAGGACGTTTTGATGTGGAATTTGGGGGATGGGTTCCATTACGATAATAATGAGTTTTTTCATTTTTGACGTTCAATTTGGGGGATTATTGACAAAAATAGGACCTTTTTAAGTGGAATTTGGGGGATGGAAGCAGCTTCAATAAAAATGAGTTTTCTGACGTCAAATTGGTGGATTATAGACAAATACTGCCCCCATTGCAATAGGTAGATTTTCTGAAAGATATCTACCTAATAAGACCTTTTTGGAAGTGAAATTAAGGAAATGGGGGCCATTCCGATAAAAATGAGTTTTATGACGTCAAATTTGGGGAATTATGGAAAAATAGGATTTTTTGATGTGGAATTAGGGGGATGGGGGAAGTTCCCTAAAAAATGTTTTTTCTGACGTTGAATTAGTTAAAATTAGTTTAAAATGACAAAAACTAACTTAAACTCCAATAAATGGCAGGAAAATTTACCCTTTTTCTCATCTTATTTTGCATTCTAAGGGTAATTAATAAAGTCATTAGGTACTCATTCATCAATAGAATTTAAAAAGGCTTCTTTTTTTTGTGGTTTAAAAAAAAAAGTTTTTATTAGACTTTGATTGATTGTCGACCAACCTTTATAAAGTCAAGGTGGAAGAATCGAAAGCCAGGAGAGTGACTCGAAATTGGATATTTTGTATAATTTAATCATATCGAGAGAAATATAAATCTAAATCGGATTTCGGTAAATGAAAAAATATGAAATGGAATGCTCGGTGAGGAAGAAAAGAGGGTTAAAAAGGCTCTGAAAGGCTCCCCTATTCTTTTTTCTTCGACCTTATATTTTAAGGGATGCATCACTGGTTCGAATCTGGGATAAAATTCAAGTGTTCATTATAAAACGTGATAATGGTATACGGATTATTTAGTAGAATAAAAGAGGGTGTCAAACTGACCGTTTAGATTAATGAATGATGATGGATTGAAAGTAATGGTGAGCTAATCAACCCTTTTGTTAACGGATGGAGAATCGAAATGGAAGTGGGAGGGACCCTTCCCTTCCTACCCCTACAATTTCAGCTTATTCATCCGACATTTTCGCCCGAATCCGACCGGTTATGAGCTTTTGAAAAGGCTCCCGAACTTCCAACCTCGTCAAAAATTAATGCGATATCGCAAAATGTTGAGGAAATTTTTTTTTGAAATCTCCGGATCCTAATCGGATGGTTAAACTTGAGAAAGCTTTTAGAAAGTTAAACAAAAAGTTTGAGACACGAAGAGAAGATAAACAGAAAAGTAGGTACACCTTCGTTTAACGCTGTTTACAATGCCGACATTGAAAATAATCACAAATTACAGTGAAAAATAAGATTAAAACCCGCAGGAAATGTTGACTATACGGGTTTTACTTCCAAGTTAAGTCCTTAATCTCGAAATTGGCCGTTAGAAGGAAAAGGAAAAAATAAAATGAACTTACTTAGCTCGAAACCTGTAGACGCAAGTGCTGTTTTTGGGATAACTCGAAGGGTATTCCGGTGAAAAAAATCTCCCTCGAGACGAAGATCCGTTCGTGTTGGAGAACTGGTAGTCGCAGGTCGATCCAGGCGTTTTGACCCCCTCTATTCTATATTTACCTGCAACAAAAATTGTATCCATACAGTAAATGCAACAAAAAATTAAACTTAAAAGAGGTCTTATTAGTAAATACCATAATTAAAAACTGCAAGTTGATCTTTCTTTTATCCCAATTAACTTAATCACAATAAGACACCTATACTCACATAACCTCCTCTACTATCATCGATCCTCTTCCCATCACGCCCACACTCCCATCACCTCCTCTACCCTCCTTGATCCTATTCCCAGCTACCCCACAATCCCAACACCTCCTCTACTCTCCTTGATCCTCCTCACACATCCCCCTCCCCCACTTCCCCCACTTACCTATCCACCTCCTCTACCCTTCTTATACCTCTCCCAACCTTCCCCTTTTCCACAGCTTTTCCACTCCCTTTTCCACCCACTTTTCACCATTTTCCACCCCCTTTCACCCTTTTCCACCCCCTTTTCACCCTTTCCCATCCTTTTCCACCCCTTTTTACTCCCTTCTCACCCTTTTCCACCCCCTATTCACCCTTTTCCACCCTCTTTTCACTCTTTTCCACCCCATTTTCACCCTTTTCCACTCCCTTTTCACCCTTTTCTTCTCCCTTTTCACCCTTTTCCACCCCCTTTACACCCTTTTCCACCCCTTTTCCTTCCCCTTTTCCACCCCTTTTCCTCCCGCTTATCCACCCCTTTTCCTCCCCCTTTTCCTCCCGCTTTTCCACCCCTTTTCCGCCCTTTTCCACCCCATTTCCACTCCTTTTCCGCCCTTTTCCACCCCATTTCCACTCCTTTTCCGCCCTTTTCCACCCCATTTCCATTCCTTTTCCGCCCTTTTCCACCCCATTTCCACCCCTTTTCCTTCCCCTTTTCCTCCCCCTTTTCCTCCCCCTTTTCCTCCCCCTTTTCCACCCCTTTTCCTCCCCCTTTTCCTCCCGCTTTTCCACCCATTTTCCACCCCATTTCCTCCCCCTTTTCCACCCTTTTCCACCCATTTCCACTCCTTTTCCACTCCCTTTCCGCCCTTTTCCACCCCATTTCCACCCATTTTCCGTCCTTTTCCACCCCATTTCCACTCCTTTTCCGCCCTTTTCCACCCCATTTCCACTCCTTTTCCGCCCTTTTCCACCCCTTTTCCACTCCCTTTCCGCCCTTTTCCACCCCATTTCCACCCATTTTCCGCCCTTTTCCACCCCATTTCCACTCCTTTTCCGCCCTTTTCCACCCCATTTCCGCCCTTTTCCACCCCATTTCCACTCCTTTTCCGCCCTTTTCCACCCCTTTTCCACTCCTTTTCCGCCCTTTTTCACCCCTTTTCCACACCGCCTTTCCACCCCCTTTTCCGCCCTTTTCTAACCCTTTTTACCCCCTTTTCCGCCTGATTTTCCGCCCCCCCCCCTTTTTCACCCATTTTCCACAACTTTTTCACCTCTTTTCCACCCCTTTCCCCCCTCCCCCCCTTTTTTTTTCACCCTACCCTCCCATCACCTCCACTACCATCCTCAATCCTAATCCCACCTCCAAATACTTTCCTACATCCTTTACCTCTCCCATCTCTTCCCCCGCTTTCCCCTAACGTTCCACCACCTCCAAATCTCTTCCATCAAAGCCCCTCCCCAATCAAAAACGCGATTACGTTACGGTTTGTCATTTTCTTATTAGAGCGTTCATTTAGTAGCGTAACGCTTTGAAATGCCTCTATTGTATTTGATGTATAATTTGTGTAAATTGCCCAACCTAGGTAAATTGAATAGAGGAATGAAGAAGGGGGTATATTGTCTATTTAAACATTGAATAGGACGGTAGAGGACATCAATATGGAAATCTAAATGCAAACTAAGTCGTCGGTTAATGGTGTTGAGCTTATCCCCGAGTGAAATCCTTTAAGCCGCAGCGGGAACACCCACGGAGCCGCATTTGAAAAGGACCTCACCGCGCGAAATCCACACCCAACAACGCCTTCATTGAATCAAAAATTTGTTTTTAAACAATTTTTTTGTTACTTTTTCCTCGTCACAGTTTTTCCAGATAAAAAGGTTTCTCCCAGTTTGTTTCAGTAAAAGGCCGGATTTCGTTATCTGACTCAATAAATTGGTTCCCGATGTCACTTGACAATATCCTTATCAGATTCCCTCCGAAAGCATTTTTCTATTTTAACCTTTTATCATTTTTTTTGTAATTTTAAAAAAAATTGTTTGTTATAGTTTAATGTATTCATAAGAATGGGATATATATTCTGAAGGAGTAGAGAATAGTAAACATGTTAGGATGATTTATCACAGTTGCGCTCAAATGGTCCACGAATACGCCATTGCTGAGACTGTGGGTCAATGCTCATTATTCTCATGTGTTTCCAGAATATGGGATGATTTGTTACTCTCATTATAATTCGTTAAATTGCTATTTAAAGTTTGCTTTTTCATGTGGAACTTTCTTAAGGGAATCAGGTGAGGCAATTTTGTTGGCGGTGAAAAGGTCGTAAAAGGAGGTGGAAAAGGAGTAAAAATGGGGGATTTTGGATTTTTAGAGCTGGTGGGCATTTGTGATTAAAATATCGTCAGAGGCAGCTGTGAGAGGGAAGCGTGTTAGGGCGTTGTAATTACAGAATGATTAGTGTACCTCACTGGCTGGTAAGCTCTCTAAATCGGAACCTGATATCCGGCCGGCTCTAATGAGAGAATGGCTCGGAACTTGTGAAATCCTGTGCGGGAAAATGGAGAACCTTAGGAATTACGAAAAATGCGAAATAAAATCTCCTAGAAAATCTACCCCACGTGATCCCCCAGCACTAACAGAAGGCTTCAGCGAGGATAAACGGTTATATAATCGGTTTTCAAAGAGAATTTTTCTTTTTTTAATGTTACTCTTACGCAGGTCACGGTGAGTGGGTCGCCGATCAGGATAAATAGTCAAAATACGAATTTTTCAAAATCGACAAACAGGCTATTGATTTCTATGTAAAATTGCACGAGGAATCCGATGGCATCAATCAAAAAATTCTAGTACCAATATTTTTCGAGTTATCGCTAAAAAAACCGCTTTTGGAACTAAGTAAACTACCCGAGGAAAAATTTTCTCGTGAAAAACAACATTATATTCGTACTTAGAAGCCCGAAAAACCTATAGATATTAAATATCAAGGAATACTAAGGGGAAAAAAATTATTTTTCAATCTTAATAAAATTGAATATATGTAAGTTTTTTGGGGTGCTGAGTACGAATATAATGTTGTTTTTGACCATAAAATTTTTCCTGGGGTAGTTTACTTAGTTCTGAAAACGGTTTTTTAGCGATAACTCGAAAAATATTAGCCCTAGAATTTTTTAATTGATGCCATCGGATTTCTCGTGCAATTTTACATAGAAATCGATAGCTCGTTTGTCGATTTTGAAAAATTCGTATTTTGACTTCAAGGTGCCCATTGGAAGAAACGCTAGGACACGTGTCAACTATTTTTTGATGTAGAATCACAAAATTCTCTAGTTGTCTTGATCTTTTTTCAACAAGGTATACAGACCTCTCCACAAACACCAAAGTATTGGTCCTGGAGCTTGCCCAGAGACACGAACTTTCTTAAAGGTCTACAGATTTCGGGGGATCCATAAATTTCGGGGGAAATGAATCCTTTTTTTCTAACATAACTTGTTAAATTTTTTGGTAATAATTTTATGAAAATGGGAATAATCTCACTCAAACTCAATATAATTACCTAATTAGTTAGGTAATTAATTAATTAATTTTTGAAAAAAAATTTTTTTTTGCTATCATAACTTGAATTTGGTGATAACTTTGAAAATGGGACTAATTTCACTCAAACACATTATAATTACCTAATTATTTAATTAATTAATTCATTTTTGAGAATTTTTTTTCAATCATAACTTGAATTTGGTCATAATTTTATGAAAATGGGACTAATTTCACTCAAACTCAATAGAATTACCTAATTAGTTAATTAATTAAGTACCTAATTAATTTTTGAAAAAAAATTTTTTTTTCAATCATAACTTGAATTTGGTGATAATTTTATGAAAATGGGACTAATTTCACTCAAATTCAATATAATTACCTAATTAGTTAATTAATTAATTAATTTTTGAAAAATTTTTTTTTGCAATCATAACTTGAATTTGGCGATAATTTTATGAAAATGGGAAAATTAAGTTAATTAGTCATAATTACCTAATTACATAATTAATTACCTAATTAGTTAATGAAATTTAATCGGGATCACGTGAAGATTATTTGGTTAAAATTTGGTGAAGATCGGACCGGTAGAAAGCCCGTAGCACATTTTTGCAAACTTTAGACAGACATATCTCCGCCATTTTGTCGAATTTCAAAAATCGCTCTCGTCACTTTCAAGATAACCACGAAAGGAAGATTGTGTGAAAATTTCGTGAAAATCGGATGAAAATTGTGGCCGTGAAGTGTTCCGGAAAAAAAGGCGACGGACGGACGGCCGGCACCACAGACAAAGTCATGTCCGACAAAGATCAAAAGTCAGTTTGACCCTAGGGGGTCTGGAAGACCCTTCCCCAAAAACCCAGGGAGGAAAATAGGTGAAAGTGATTGTGCTGGGAGGTGAAGGATAATGGGAGTGATTTTGTTTGTGGAGAGGTCTGCAGAGCCCCAATGTTTCGTGCTTTTTTTGAAAAAAGCATTTTTAAAAGTCTCTTTTCAAGTTTTCCTATTTACTTATTAAAATGGAATAATTTGTGAACAAAGAGGAGGATTCTTTTGTTAATCTGTAAGATCAAAAAGAGGTCCAGATGCGTAGATACAAAGGGTTGGATTTCTTTTATTCGAAAAAACCCGTCGGGCCTTTAAATTAGGCCCCTCCCCATCCTTTTTGCGTATTAATTGTGGATGAGCGTATCCGTAACCGAGGTTGTGGCCAGTTGAAAAGCGCTGCCTTTGGTTATTATTGCTTCAAAAGAGACGGATGGGGAGAAGCCGGTAGCCCTTGGGCCTACGAAACGGCGACTACTCACTAATGAAAAAGATGTTAGGACATAAAGGGTGGCAGCCCTTTTTCATCCTTTTTCTCATAAGGTTTTAATACGTCGAATTAACTCCGTTTTTACCTCTTCACCAAAGAAAAGTATATTTGAATAATAAAATAAAGAGACGTCACGAACAATATTACCCTCATCAGCTATTAATTCTCCGAGTTAAAATCCGCTACATATTCCGAACCCTTTTTCATTTCAATCCCTTTTTCTGACCATAATGGTCGATTCTAAGCTTCACTTTTGTTCGGAAATTGAGAGAAGATGGGGTAAAGTTGGAAACAGGGGAGGACTGGGAACTTAGGGTGTGGGTGGGTTTTCAGTTAAGGGGGCGCCCGATGCAAAAATTTTAACAGAAAATTGGCTTTTAGAAAAATATATTAGGCAAAAACAGAGGTTCCCAAATTTGGGTTTTAAAATGTTGATTTTGAGGTTTTTGACAAAAGAAATTGCACTTAAAACGTTGATTTTGAGATTTTTTGACAAAAATATTTGCTCTTATAATCATGATTTTGAGGTTATTGACAAAAAATTGTCAATTTAAAGTTGATTTTGAGGTTATTGGACGAAATTTAGGCATCATAAATGTTGATTTCGAGGTTTTTTGACCAAAATTAGGCTTTAAAAGTGTTGATTTTGAGGTTTTTGGACGAAAATTATGCATCATAAATGTTGATTTCGAGGTTTTTTGACCAAAATTAGGCTTTTTAAATGTTGATTTTGACAAAAGAAATTGCACTTAAAACGTAGATTTTGAGATTTTTTGACAAAAATTGGTCTTACAACCATGATTTGGAGGCTTTTGACGAAAAATGGTCAAGTTAAAGTTGATTTTGAGGTTTTTTTTTACGAAAATTAGGCAATTATAAATGTTGATTTCGAGGTTTTTGACGAAAATTTGGCTTTATGAATGTTGATTTTGAGGTTTTTGGACAAAATTAGGCATCATAAATGTTGATTTCGAGGTTTTTTGACCAAAATTAGGCTTTTTTAATGTTGATTTTGAGGTTTTTGGACGAAAATTAGGCTTTATAAATGTTGATTTTGAGGTTTTTTGACGAAAATTTGGCTTTTTAAATGTTGATTTCGAGGTTTTTGGACGAAATTTAGGCTTCATAAATGTTGATTTCGAGTTTTTTTGACCAAAATTAGGCTTTAAAAATGTTGATTTTGAGGTTTTTGACGAATTTTTGGGGATATTTGCACATGAGCTTTCCGACACCCCCTGGGGACAGCTTACGCCCCCCGGTTTGGGAGCCCACTGAGCAAAAATAACGCTTAAAACTGACCCGGGGGGCCGCCTCTATGTATTCACGTTCTGTCCCCCCCGGGCCAGTCCGCCCCTGGTTGGAAATGAAGGGGTCAAGGATGGTAGAAGAGATTCGCTCTATTCTTAAAATTTAACCAAACTAGATCCAATTTGTTGTTATAAATTGGATAGGTTAGGATCCTCGACTTCTCGAAATCCTTCATTGGTTCTATTGACTAAAAGCCATCGATCTTGTTTGGAAACAAAGTTTATAATTATATTTTCTAGGTTTAATGCTACTTCTCTGAAGTCGTCTAGGGTCTAAAAGCAAAAGTTTGAGGAGTTGCCCGAGTATTTTGTCTGAGTATCTCGGTTATTGTGCGTTGGCCGCGTCACTTACGTCACCCCCCTCCAACAACCCCCCACCCTCCCACGACAACCCTTTTCTAGTTAATCAGTTTTCAGCTACTCCTTGAGCTAACCGAATTAATCTGCATACAATGAGCTCCGACTCCTAAAACACACCCTTGTTAACCACTTTCTTAATCACCTTAAACTTGGTAATGTAGTGCAACTTGTTTTTAGTCTACCCTTTAATCACTTGTTCTATAGGCCTTAGAAAGAAAATTTGTACATTCTCCGTTCATTATAAACTTTTAATGAACTTCTTCGGAAATAAAAAGAAATTTGCTTCAAAAAAGTAAATAATATTTCAATTTTTTTTAAAATAAATACATCAACAAAAACAGGGCTCTACAGACAGGGGCGGATCGGGCCGCCGGGCTACCGAGCGATCGCTCGGTGGGCCGCTGCCCTCGAGGGCCGGTGAGGGTCATTTTTTTTTTAAACTAAAATAAGAGTAAAAAAAAGCTGAAAGAGCAAAAAATTCGAAGTACTGAAACATTTCACACGAGCCTGGGCTATTCGAGAGGAAATCGAGGTTCTATGAGTTAATTTTTCGTCGAAAAACGTCGAAATCGAGTTTTAAGAGTTAACTTTTCGTCGAAATCGAGGTTTTAAGAGTTAATTTTTCGTCGAAATCGAGGTTTTAAGACTTAATTTTTCGTCGAAATCGTGGTTTTAAGAGTTAAGTTTTCGTCGAAAAACTTCGAAATCGAGGTTTTAAGAGTTAATTTTTCGTCGAAAAACTTCGAAATCGAGGTTCTAAGAGTTAATTTTTCGTCGAAAAACTTCGAAATCGAGGTTCTAAGAGTTAATTTTTCGTCGAAAAACGTCGAAATCGAGGTTTTAAGAGTTAATTTTTCGTCGAAATCGAGGTTTTAAGAGTTAATTTTGCGTCGAAAAACTTCGAAATCGAGGTTTTAAGAGTTAATTTTTCGTCGAAAAACTTCGAAATCGAGGTTTAAAGACTTAATTTTTCGTCGAAAAACTTCGAAATCGAGGTTATAAGAGTTAATTTTTCGTCGAAAAACTTCGAAATCGAGGTTCTAAGAGTTAATTTTTCGTCGAAAAACTCCGAAATCGAGGTTTTAAGAGTTAACTTTTCGTCGAAAAACTTCGAAATCGAGGTTTTAAGAGTTAATTTTTCGTCGAAAAACTTCGAAATCGAGGTTCTAAGAGTTAATTTTTCGTCGAAAAACTTCGAAATCGAGGTTTTAAAAGTTAACTTTTCGTCGAAAAACTTCGAAATCGAGGTTTTAAGACTTAATTTTTCGTCGAAACTTCGAAATCGAGTGTAGCTGGGCTATTCAATAAGTAAAAAAACACGGAAATTGCACTTTAAACGCGATTCTGAGGTTTTTTGAACAAAAATTGTCTCTTATAACCATGATTTTGGGGTTTCTGACAAAAAATTGTCTCTTTGAAGTTGATTTGAGGTTTTTGAATTTGGCTCTTAAACCTTTGATTTTGAGGTTTTCGGACGAAAATTAGGCTTTACAAATGTTGGTTTTGAGGTTTTTGAAGAAAAATTCGCTCTTAAAATGTCAAGTTTAAGGTTTTTGACGAAAAAAGGCTCTTAAAACTTTGATTTTTAGGGTTTTTAAAAGAAAAATTGGTTCTTATAATGTCGATTTTAATGTTTTAGTAGATTTCTTTAGAAATTACTATTGCAATGGGGGCAGAGCTCAGATCAAAATTTTTTGATAGGTTTCATTTCAGATT
This sequence comes from Orius laevigatus, assembly GCA_018703685.1. Lineage (NCBI taxonomy): Eukaryota > Metazoa > Arthropoda > Insecta > Hemiptera > Anthocoridae > Orius > Orius laevigatus. Next base: position 32,458 of record JAGWEN010000909.1, on the reverse strand, counting down.
TTTTTTTTTTTTTTTTTTTTTTTTTTTTTTTTTTTTTTTTTTTTTTTTTTTTTTTTTTTTTTTTTTTATGTTATTTATTTATTTTTATTTATTTATTTATACATGTAGTGCACCTTTACAGGTAATACAATGGTCAAAAGTACAGAAACTAACTTTACATATTTACACATTTAATTTACAATTACATACACTTTTAACAATAACAATTTACTCTTAAAAGACATGATAGTTTTAACATTTATTTACATATAATTACACATTTGATTTAAAGCTATAGTCCATAAATTCATCAATTGAGTAAAATGCTTGCTCAATAAGTACACTTTTTATTTTCTTAATGTATGTTTTAAATGGTAACACTTTATACTCTTTAGGGAGTTTGTTGTAAAATTTATATATATAATACTTTGTACTGTTACAAGATGTGTTTAATCTAATAAAGGGTTGTCGAATGGCCTCACTGTTTCTTGTTTGATATGAGTGAACTTGATTATTTTTTTCCAGCGATTCAGCATTGAGGTATGCATGTTTCAAACAGTTTAGGATGTATAGACTGGGTAAGGTGAGGATACCATCCCTTCTGAAGATGTCTCTGCAGTCCTCAGAATATGGGAGTCGGTTCATCGCCCTTAAAGCTCTTCTTTGACTAGAGAAAATTAGCTTAGCGGAAGCCGAGTGACCCCATGCTAAAATGGCATAACATATGGAGCTTTGAAAGCATCCGTAGTACGCATTCAATACAACCGCTTTTGAGACATGATCTACTAGACTCCTTAAGAGATATACTATTTTATTCAACTTGCTTCTAAGCTGCTCACAGTGAGGACTCCAGCTTAGCTGCTATCAATCCTTACCCCTAGAAGATCCACCCAGTCAAGGTTTTCAGGATAAGAGGACATATCTTTCAGTCCAAGAGCCATTACTTTGTCTTTTTTTGGTTCAGACAAAGGGCCATTTTGGTGAACCATTCTTCTAACTTTGAAGGTAATCAACGTTTGTACTCAAGCCAATTTGTAGATCCCCACAGCCAAAAGAAAATGAGTTGTCGTCTGCGAATCCAACCAAGTGTAAGCCATCATATGCATCATAAAGATCGTTTGTAAAAATTATATACCACAGGGGGCCGGTAACGACCCTTGTGGTACTCCTTTGGTAATTACTTTAAAGTCAGACAAAATATTATGTATATGTATACATATAAAATATATAATATATACATATAAAAAATATATGTATATGTATGTATATATATATATATATATATATATATATTCGCACGATAACTTGAGTAATTTTTACTTGACGACCATGAAATTCGGTATTTAGGGCTTTTAAACTAATAGAATTTATGAGTTCGTTAACGGCTGAAATCGGATCAGCGGTTTTGGTACTTTACTTAGGGCCTAACCTGTGAATACTCGCAAACCGTTCATCCAATCGCTTTACAAACTTGAAAAGTGATGTTATGGGGATGGCTAAGAAAGATTTAAAGTTGGTTTGGATCAGCTGGGTGCAATAGAGTTGAATTGAGGATAAAAAAGAAAATTTTTGAATTTTTACCGGGAAACAGATGATTTTCTTCGAATTATAGAAAGTTCTAGATCTAACCATCTGAAAGAAATCTACCTCTTTAGTCCTGCTGCCGCGGGACTCATTTTTGATGAAAAATAGCGTTAAAATATGTTCAGAAAGAGAAGAAAAACTAAATTTTTGGGGGATATTTGGGGGAAAAAAGGTCAGTCTAGTGGATGCGCCCGGTGGGCCGAAAACGGCCGATCCGCCCCTGTCTACAGACCTCTCCATCAACTACATCCTCCCTATGTCCCCCCACATTCTCATTCATCGCTGTGTGGCGGGGAGAGGATCAAGGGTAGAGGAAGTGATGGGATAGGTGGAGGATGTAGGGAAGTATTTGGTGTTAATGGAGAGGTCTGTAGAGCCCCGAATTTAAACAAAAGTTGTAGTGCAGGGGTTCCTCCAAAACAAATTCTAAAACCTTATTTCTTCCCTTTCTCAATTCTGTGCCTGTTTTCGAACAAAATGAATTTTCGCCTCAAATATTGTAAAAATAATGGAAGTATTAAAAGAATGAAAAAAATCGGAAACGGATCTTGTCAAGTCTCATGTGGTTTCGTAACGTGAATTCCCCCTCAGGCGAAGAGAAAAGGGTCAAACGGCGTTTTGTCGGTTTGCCGACATCAATCACCCGATAAATCCCGTCAATCCGAAAGCACCCCCTTTCCCCGTTCGACTACCAATGTCTCGCAACCGCTCCTTGAAATGTCAGCCGCAAAACATCGTCTCTCTCTGCTCGTTTAACAATATAGAAAATTCAACTGCGTCATATTCCATTTCCCTGTTTGTTCCAAAAGACGGTAAATTTACCTTAGGCCTAATTGAAATGTATACAAATATTTGAGAAAGTTCGTTAAATCATGAAAAATCTCTTTCAGAAAATAGATTGTTTTTCTCCATTTTTTTCTGGAAATTTTATTTTATTTATAAGAGTGTTGAAATTCAATATGAAACACTTCCAGGTCTTGCAAAAGTGTTGAATGTTTAACCCGAAACACTCCCAGGTCATGCAAAAGTGTTAAATTTTAACCCGCAACACTCCCAGGTCATGCAAAGCTGTTAATTTTCTACCCGCAATAATTCTAGGTCTTGCAAAACTGTTAAATTTTAACCCGCAACACTACCAGGTCATGCAAAAGTGTTAAATTTTAACTTGCAACACTTCTAGGTCTTGCAAAACTGTTGAATTTTAACTTGCAACACTTCTAGGTCTTGCAAAACTGTTAAATTTTAACCCGCAACACTCCCAAGCCATGCAAAAGTGTTAATTTTTCACCCACAACACTCCCAGGTCATGCAAAAGTGTTCAATTTCAACTCGCAACACTCCCAGGTCATGCAAAACTGTTGAATTTTAACCCGCAACACTTCTAGGTCTTGCAAAACTGTTGAATTTTAACCCGCAACACTCCCAAGACATGCAAAAGTGTTAATATTTCACCCAGAACACTCCCAGGTCATGCAAAAGTGTTGAACTTTAAGACGCAACACTCCCAGGCCATGCAAAACTGTTATATTTCAACCCGCAACACTCCCAATCCATGCAAAAGTGTTAATTTTTCACCCAGAACCCTCCCAGGTCATGCAAAAGTGTTGAATTTTATCCCGCAACACTTCTAGGTCTTGCAAAACTGTTAAATTTCAACCCGCAATACTCCCAAGCCATGCAAAAGTGTTAATTTTTCACCCAGAACGCTCTCAGGTCATGCAAAAGTGTTGAATTTTAACCCGCAACACTCCCAGGTCATGCAAAAATGTTGAATTTTAACCCGCAACTCTTCCTGGTCTTGCAAAACTTCAATTTCAACTCGCAACACTCCCAGGTCATGCAAAACTGTTCAATTTCAACCCGCAACACTCCCTAGACATGCAATAGTGTTAATTTTTCACCCAGAACACTCCCAGGTCATGCAAAACTGTTGAATTTTAACCCACAACACTTCTAGGCCATGCAAAAGTGTTAAATTTTAACCCGCAATACTCCCAGGTCATGCAAAACTTTTCAATTTCAACCCGCAACACTCCCAAGACATGCAAGAGTGTTAATATTTCGCCCAGAACACTCCCAGGTCATGCAAAAGTGTTGAATTTTAAGACGCAACACTCCCAGGCCATGCAAAACTGTTGAATTTTAACCCGCAACTCTTCCTGGTCTTGCAAAACTTCAATTTCAACTCGCAACACTCCCAGGTCATGCAAAACTGTTCAATTTCAACCCGCAACACTCCCTAGACATGCAATAGTGTTAATTTTTCACCCAGAACACTCCCAGGTCATGCAAAACTGTTGAATTTTAACCCACAACACTTCTAGGCCATGCAAAAGTGTTGAATTTTAACCCGCAATACTCCCAGGTCATGCAAAACTTTTCAATTTCAACCCGCAACACTCCCAAGACATGCAAGAGTGTTAATATTTCGCCCAGAACACTCCCAGGTCATGCAAAAGTGTTGAATTTTAACCCGCAACACTCCCAGGTCTTGCAAAACTGTTCAATTTCAACTCGCAACACTCCCAGGTCATGCAAAACTGTTGAATTTTAACCCGCAACACCTCCAAGCCATGCAAAAGTGTTAAATTTTAACCCGAATCACTTCTAGGTCATGCATAAGTGTTGTATTTTAAGCAGAATTTCTGGTTTTGGAAAATTTATTGTCGATTCTCAACGAGCAAAAGTTCCGAGTATAAAGGCACCTCCATATTGACCCTTTTGCATCAAACATGGCAACACGGAGTCTCACGAGAGCCACAACAGTCAAACGGCCACAACGTATTTCCATAATAATCCACCCCCACCATATTTAGGAGTGGACCTATAAAGCAATCGAACGTTTCAGAAGGCGAACAGGAGCCTACAAAGGGCGGGGGAATCGGTGGCTTCGAAATCCCTCATTGTGAATACACGGGGATTACAATGAAATTGGATGGCCTCTCGCACTGCCAGTGGTGGCTTGGGGGGGGGGGATCGAGTTTGTGCGAAACGCAATTGAAATGGAAGTTATAGGGCCGCTGACCCAGCACGATTACTTTAAAAAGGTCCCTCCAATTAGTCCAAACGTTTCTCCTCCTGACAAACAATCTGTCTGGCGTCCCTCCGATTTATGTTCCCCTTTTACTTTCTAATCGAGACAAATCTTAAACATTTTTGGTTTTTTCTACATAAAATTGTGCCTAAAAACGTGACTTGAATTGTAGAAAAAGCCTTGTTAGCATTTTATTAAACATTTTATTTATTCAACGTTTTAGTCTGGAGGTCAAAGGAAACTTGAACAAAGAGCTTACTTATAAATCATCACCTTTCAACATTTTCTAGTCTCTAAAAATCACAATTTTTTATTCAAAACGTCATTTTTAAGTAGCTTTTTGTGGACATGAATTTTCAAGTTTTTCTAAAAGGAAAGTTAGATGTGTCGTACCCGTGATTATGTGAAAGGGGTCAAGGAGACCCCATATGGTCAAAACGACTTTTGGTCTTTTTTGGACACAATCTGGCGAAAGACGTTATATTGTCGTCAAAAAAAGATCAAAATCAGTGGTTTCAAAAAATTGTTAGGTTTTTTTGACGAAAAATTGTCTCTTGGAAGTTGATTTTGGGGTTTTCTAGCGAAAATTTGCCTTTAAAAATGTTGATTTTGAGGTCTTTGACAAAAAAATTGCACTTAAAACGTTTATTTTGAGGTTTTTTGACGAAAAATTGTCTCTTGGAAGTTGATTTTGGGGATTGGGGTGGTTGATTTGCCTTTAAAAATGTTGATTTTGAGGTCTTTGACAAAAAAAATGCACTTAAAACGTTTATTTTGAGGTTTTATGACGAAAAATTGTCTCTTAAAAGTTGATTTTGGGGTTCTCTAGCGAACATTTTTTTTTAAAAATGTTGATTTTGAGGTTTTTGACGAAAAAACTGTCTCCTGAAAGTTGATTTTGGGGTTTTCTAGCACAAATTTGGCTTTAAAAATGTTGATTTTGAGATTTTTGACGAAAAATATGCACTTAAAATGTTCATTTTCAGGTTTTTGAGACGAATGCATATTTGTATTTTGTCATTTTGGAATTTGATGAACAAAAAGATGAGAGGTATTTGACTATAAAATTATATGCACAAAATTGGGAAAGCTTCTAATTAAAACGGATTTAAATTTGTTTGCTTCTCAGTAGATGGAATAGTCGATCCTAAAATAGATCGAGGGCGTAACTAATTCGCCTAAAGGAAATTAATCCGTTCCATTAAGGATCGCGATCTATTTAACTGTGGAAATAATGGCCGAGGTGGAAGAGTGATTAATTAGGATTATAGAGGACCGAGGAAAAAAGGCGTTAAAACAAAATTTAAATATCAAACGAAACCCTTTTAAAACTCAATAAAAAATATGGAAAACCATAACTTTAAGGTCTAGTTTTTTTAAAATGAGCGATCAATTATAAAGCCTGACGTCATCGCTTTAATGGCAGGTAATTAACTCCTACTTCTACTCTTAATAACTTAATTTAAGCGAAGCACTTTCTTCCCATTTTTTTCCCCTTTTAAGCTTTTTTTAAGTCTGCTTTTGCAAAGCAATATTTTCGTCGATTTTTCAACCTTATCTTCCTCAAAAGAAAATTTTTAGATAGCTCAAATCTGTATTATCTAATAATGGTTAAAAAGTGTAAAAATCAAGTCGAAAATGTCAAAATACCACAAGAAAAATGTCTACCCTTGTCAAAATCCGCTAGAATTGCCGAGACAGAGGCAGGAAATTAAACTTTCCCTATACAATATTTCGAAATTCTTCATAAATAATCGATAAATTTGTTGTATTTTTTAATGGAGATAAATGGAGAGGAGAATATTGCCTCTTTAATGGTACCTGAATTTTAATAATGTACGCCACCGTTAATGGAGTCATAGCAGTGGAGTTACAAAGCCAATATCTCTCTTCTCAACATTATCCTCTCCCACTTCGAGCCATTTAAACATGCACTACCTTTATTAATATTGAATCCCGATAACGATTTCCAAGGAAAGCCTTTGTAAAAGTTAAAGGAAAGAAATTTCGGCAAAAGAAAAGCGTTAAAAGTTTTTCGGCTTCATTGGCTCTAAACTCGAACAAACAAGGAATCAATAAGGGGTACTTATATTAAAGTAGGAGAGGCCTTTTCCAACTTTTATGTAAATTTCATTTCGTTACCCCCTTTCCCTTTCACTTCGACGTAGTTTACATTTCTAAAGAGTACGAATGGATAGAGAAAAAAAACGAATCTTGGACAAATTTAATTTTCGGAAACTTTTATGAATGGACACGAAAATAAGACCGGTTTATTCAAAAGTCTTTTCGAATTATTCAAAACACGAAAGAAATTTCAATTAAACGAAAATCTAGAGAGAATTTTATGAACAAAGTTTTATCGTTCAATTTTGCAAGAACTGTGGAAATTTAACAGTTTTGCATGAACTAGAGGTCTTGCGGGATAGAATTCATAAGTTTTGCATGACTTGGGAGTGTTGCGGGTTAAAAGTCAACACTTTTGCATGACCTAGAAGTGTTAAGGGTTTAAATTCAATAGTTTTGCAAGACCTGGGAGTGTTGCGGGTTGAAATTCAACACTTTTGCATGACCTAGAAGTGTTGCGGGTTAAAATTCAACAGTTTTGCATGACCTGGGAGTGTTGCGGGTTAAAATTCAACATTTTTGCATGACCTGGGAGTGCTGCGGGTTAAAATTCAACACTTTTGCATGACCTAGAAGTGTTGCGGGTTGAAATTCAACAGTTTTGCAAGACCTGGGAGTGTTGCGGGTTGAAATTCAACACTTTTGCATGACCTAGAAGTGTTGCGGGTTGAAATTCAACACTTTTGCATGACCTAGAAGTGTTGCGGGTTGAAATCCAACAATTTTGCGAGACCTGGAGAGTGTGCGGGTTAAAAGTCAACACTTTTGCATGACCTAGAAGTGTTAAGGGTTGAAATTCATAGTTTGCAAGACCTGGGAGTGTTGGGGTTGAAATTCACAGTTTTTGCAGACCTGGGAGTGTTGCGGGTTGAAATTCAACAATTTTGCGAGACCTGGGAGTGTTGCGGGTTAAAAGTCAACACTTGCATGACCTAGAAGTGTTAAGGGTTTAAATTCAATAGTTTTGCAAGACCTGGGAGTGTTGCGGGTTGAAATTCAACACTTTTGCATGACCTAGAAGTGTTTCGGGTTAAAATTCAACACTTTTGCATGACCTAGAAGTGTTGCGGGTTGAAATTCAACACTTTTGCATGACCTAGAAGTGTTGCGGGTTGAAATTCAATACTTTTACATGACCTAGAAGTGTTGCGGGTTGAAATTCAACAGTTTTGCAAGACCTGGGAGTGTTGCGGGTTGAAATTCAACACTTTTGTATGACCTAGAAGTGTTGCGGGTTGAAATTCAACACTTTTGCATGCCCTAGAAGTGTTGCGGGTTGAAATTCAACAATTTTGCGAGACCTGAGAGTGTTGCGGGTTAAAAGTCAACACTTTTGCATGACCTAGAAGTGTTAAGGGTTTAAATTCAATAGTTTTGCAAGACCTGGGAGTGTTGCGGGTTGAAATTCAACACTTTTGCATGACCTAGAAGTGTTTCGGGTTAACATTCAACACTTTTGCATGACCTAGAAGTGTTGCGGGTTGAAATTCAACACTTTTGCATGACCTAGAAGTGTTGCGGGTTGAAATTCAATACTTTTACATGACCTAGAAGTGTTGCGGGTTGAAATTCAACAGTTTTGCAAGACCTGGGAGTGTTGCGGGTTGAAATTCAACACTTTTGCATGACCTAGAAGTGTTGCGGGTTAAAATTCAACACTTTTGCATGACCTAGAAGTGTTGCGGGTTGAAATTCAACAGTTTTGCAAGACCTGGGAGTGTTGCGGGTTAAAATTCAACATTTTTGCAAGACCTGGGAGTGTTGCGGGTTGAAATTCAACACTTTTGCAAGACCTTGGAGTGTTGCGGGTTAAAATTCAACATTTTTGCAAGACCTTGGAGTGTTGCGGGTTGAAATTCAACACTTTTGCAAGACCTTGGAGTGTTGCGGGTTAAAATTCAACATTTTTGCATGACCTGGGAGTGTTGCGAGTTGAAATTCAACACTTTTGCAAGACCTTGGAGTGTTGCGGGTTAAAATTCAACATTTTTGCATGACCTGGGAGTGTTGCGAGTTGAAATTCATCATTTTTGCATGACCTGGGAGTGTTGCGAGTTGAAATTCAACACTTTTGCAAGACCTTGGAGTGTTGCGGGTTAAAATTCAACATTTTGCAAGACCTGGGAGTGTGTGCGGGTTGAAATTCAACACTTTTGCAAGACCTTGGAGTGTTGCGGGTTAAAATTCAACATTTTGCAAGACCTTGGAGTGTTGCGGGTTGAAATTCAACACTTTTGCAAGACCTTGGAGTGTTGCGGGTTAAAATTCAACATTTTTGCATGACCTGGGAGTGTTGCGAGTTGAAATTCAACACTTTTGCAAGACCTTGGAGTGTTGCGGGTTAAAATTCAACATTTTTGCAAGACCTGGGAGTGTTGCGGGTTAAAATTCAACATTTTTGCATGACCTGGGAGTGTTGCGGGTTAAAATTCAACATTTTTGCATGACCTGGGAGTGTTGCGAGTTGAAATTCAACACTTTTGCAAGACCTTGGAGTGTTGCGGGTTAAAATTCAACATTTTTGCAAGACCTGGGAGTGTTGCGGGTTGAAATTCAACACTTTTGCAAGACCTTGGAGTGTTGCGGGTTAAAATTCAACATTTTTGCAAGACCTGGAAGTATCGGGGTGAAAAATTAAAGCATAATTAATTCCAAATGTTCAAATTTTTGGTCGCGATTTCTTACGTCTACTTAATTTTAGGTTATTTAATATTTCATTCACTAAAAAAAATCTAAAGGTTTAAAAATAATTGCTTTTCTGTACTTTCTTAAGAAATTTCAAGGTAAATTGTTAAAATGCCGTCGTTAAATCTTACCTCATTTTCATGGAAACAGTGACTGGATTAATAATTCGCGAAGGATTTTCCGGAGATGTATTCAGCGGAGGGTTCTGACCGGCAACTAGACTCGTTAAAAGTTAAACTAATAAAGGTCCGAAATAATTGAGAAATTCTCCTCCCCCTGCTCCCTTCCGCTCTCTGGTGATACCTTAGGGTAATAATTTTAGAAGCTACCAATTTTCGTTCTGATTTAATAATAACTTTGGAAATAGCCATTAGTTTGTTGCCTTGAATTCCCCAGCTTGAAATCCTTTATAAATAACGGAAGCAAGGATCGGAATCTAAAGCTTAAGATTTCCCTTCATTCCATTAATTAGTCGAAAAGTTCAAAGAGATGACATTTCCTGACAAATTTTACGGAAATTCGCATCCTTTGATAAGCTATTTACCTGCATTTTTAAAAAAATGTTGAAAGATTTTTTTTTTCTGACGGCTTTTAAATTAAAATATACCGAAGTAACAGACTAGCTATCTGTTAAGCTCAAAATATGGGCTTTCTTCGAGCCCGGTGAAGGGTAAAAATGCAAATGCCTGAGATAACGGGCTCGTTGGATCCTCGTTAAGTTTAGCATTTCCGTCAAAATATCAAACGGAAAAAAAATGAAGGAATTTGTCTAATTGGCCATTAAAATCGAGAAGCTTTGTTTGAAATGAAATAAAATTCGTTTATAAGTAACAATTTCTGAGGTTAGAAGGCGGGTTTTTTTGAGGTAGGTTGCACTTAACGTTGGGATAAAGTTATGGTGAGTTTTGAGATGAATTTGGTGGATTAGAGTGGCGATGAGGGGAGGGGAGTTTGGAAAGAACATTTGGACTAAGTTAGCAAGGTGAGAAGGGGAAGGAGAGAAATCATAGCTAAGGATTTGGGGGATTTTCTAGGTCATGAAAAAATGTTGCATTTTAACCCGCAACACTCCCAGGTCATGCAAAAGTGTTGAATTTCAACCCGCAACACTCCCAGGTCACGCAAAACGGTTGAATTTTAACCTGCAACCCTTCTAGATCATGCAAAACTGTTGAATTTTAACCCGCAACACTCCTAGGTCATGCAAAAATGGTGATTTTTTACCCGCAACACTCCCAGGTCATGCAAAACTGTTAATTTTCAACCCGCATTATGTCTAGGTCATGCAAAAGTATTGAATTTTAACCTGCAACACTCCCAGGTCATGAAAAAATGTTAATTTTCAACCCGCAATAGGTCTAGGTCATGCAAAAGTGTTGAATTTTAGCCCTCAACACTCCCAGGTCATGCAAAACCGTCAATTTTCAACCCGCAATATTTCTAGGTAATGCAAAAGTGTTGAATTTCAACCTGCAACACTCCCAGGTCATGCAAAACAGTTAAATTTTATCCTGCAACCCTTCCAGGTCATGCAAAACTGTTAATTTTTAACCCGCAATATTTCTAGGTCATGCAAAACTGTTAATTTTCAACCCGCAATATGTCTAGGTCATGCTAAAGTGTTGAATTTTAACCCGCAACACTCCCAGGTCATGCAAAACTGTTAATTTTCAACCCGCAATATTTCTAGGTCATGCAAAAGTGTTGAATTTCAACCTGAAACACTCCCAGGTCATGCAAAACAGTTAAATTTTATCCTGCAACCCTTCCAGGTCATCCAAAACTGTTAATTTTTAACCTGCAATATTTATAGGTCATGCAAAACTGTTAATTTTCAACCCGCGATATGTCTAGGTCATGCTAAAGTGTTGAATTTTAACCCGCAACACTCCCAGGTCATGCAAAAATGGTGAATTTTAACCCGCAACACTCCCAGGTCATGCAAAACTGTTAATTTTCAACCCGCGATATTTCTAGATCATGCAAAAGTGTTGAATTTTAACCCGCGACACTCCCAGGTCATGCAAAAATGGTGAATTTTAACCCGCAACACTCCCAGGTCATGCAAAAATGGTGAATTTTTACCCGCAACACTCTCAGGTCATGCAAAAATGGTGAATTTTTACCCGCAACACTCCCAGGTCATGCAAAAATGGTGAATTTTAACCCGCAACACTCCCAGGTCATGCAAAACTGTTAATTTTCAACCCGCGATATTTCTAGATCATGCAAAAGTGTTGAATTTTAACCCGCGACACTCCCAGGTCATGCAAAAATGGTGAATTTTAACCCGCAACACTCCCAGGTCATGCAAAAATGGTGAATTTTTACCCGCAACACTCCCAGGTCATGCAAAACTGTCAATTTTCAACCCGCATTATGTCTAGGTCATGCAAAAGTATTGAATTTTAACCTGCAACACTCCCAGGTCATGCAAAAATGTTAATTTCAACCCGCAATAGGTCTAGGTCATGCAAAAGTGTTGAATTTTAGCCCTCAACACTCCCAGGTCATGCAAAACCGTCAATTTTCAACCCGCAATATTTCTAGGTCATGCATAAGTGTTGAATTTTAATCCGCAACACTCCCAGGTCATGCAAAACCGTTAAATTTATACCCGCAACACTCCCAAGCCATACAAAAGTGTTAATTTTAACCCGCAACCCTCCTAGGTCATGCAAAAGTGTTGAATTTCAACCAACAAAGCCTTAATCTGCCCTCTGAAGCTTAAAATTTGCTCTCTAACATTCCCCCAAACCTTCCTTTTATGCAGAAAAAAAAGTGATTTTTTTTTTAATTTTTAATTTTTTTTTTTTTTTTTTTTTTGTTAATAGCTCTCATTCCCATTTGGGGAGAGTTATAGGGAAAAGGGTTTTAGGGAAGGGTAAATTTTCCACTTATATTATAAAATTAATAATAAAATTTGATCTAATAAAATTCTTACTTTTGTCGACGAATGAAAAAGTTCCTTTGAATCCAGTCGAATTAGTGATGACGCTCCCGCTGTGAAATTCGAGCATGAGGATGGACCCTGAGCTGTAGAGTGTCGGAATGGTGTTCCCGCAGAGGATGCCTGACCAGGGGGTCCTTTCGTTCACCTCCGGCCTTTCTAGATCTTGAAAAACCTTGAGCCAATCACCGCTTCCACACCTGAAATCGATCATATTTTAATCGCGTGTTTAGAAAATCAATTATTAATTAAAAAAACGTTCTTAAAAAACCGGATTTTCACTTTTTCGCGTGCCAACATGGGGATTTGTTGAATGCACTTGTCCCGCGCTGGGAGGTAATAAATTTCGCAATTTTACGTTCGGAAGATAAAGCGAGAGGGTAAAAACGGGTGGAGGGTAGGATATCTGATAGCATGAGTTGATTTACGAGCCGTCATAAGATAGTGTTCGCTCTTGTCAGTCTCTGCACTTAAAAAAAGAAGAAAAAAAAGGTTTTGGATAGGAAAGCAACCATAGAGATCAACTGTTAGTGAGTTTTCAAAGTTGAAGTGACCTAACCCACTTTTCCATCCAAACATTTCAACTTTTTTACACGTCCCCTTGACCGAACACGACCTTTTTCAAGGCCACAATCTTCAAAATTCCTTCATTTTTCAAGCTTTTGGGGCTTTTATACCTGTAATTCCGGTCACGTTTCCCCACCATAATTTCTGATAAACGTCATTAATGTTGGACTTATCCTTAAACGGTTTTTCAACGATAAGGACTATTGACAACCTTCCATTTTTTTCGAAGCCAAAACTTTTTGACGTCAACTTTCATAAAATCTTTAAATCGACCCCTTTTTAAAAAGCAATAAAGTGAAAGCTGTCGCCATATTGGTGTGTTTAAGGAAATAATTATCGGAAAGTTATGATGGGCTTTAACGGTTCATTGATGTTTTTGAGACTTGGAAGTTTCTAACTTTTAAGCTAACATCCTGTTTATTCCGCTAATGATAAACTCTGGAGAAAAAGAGCGAAAATTAGGGATTTGCAATTATCGAGGGCGTTCCTTGGGGGTATAAATTACATAAATTTCTCCCATCTGAATTGGGCTTATTGAAAACAGTTTTGGTTTGAATAATGCATCGGAATGGAGGGGGAGAATCAGTTGGAAACTTGGTAATTATTGCTAGTCAACCTAATACCCCGGGAGTTGCATTATTAAGTTTTCACTCAACTTAGTTCGAAATCCTGGGCCCATAGGAGGTCTATATAGTCGCAGATAATGTTCGAACTATTTTGAATATTGCTGAAATTTGTCACATGTCGCGTTTAATTTTAAAACAAAAAATTAGACTTTGAAATCAAGTGAATTTTCGGAGGGAGTTTTATTTGAAGCCATTAGCACCCTACCTCGTTCATTATAAACGAGCCAACTCATTATGCTCATCAAAATGTTACTTTAACATTAATTAGATTCTAACCAGTAGGTGGGATTATTTTTAAAAATATTCTACAATATTAATTGAAATTAGACATTTTTGCAAGACCTGGAAGAGTCGCGGGTTAATATTCAAGATTCTGAGTGGCTCTTTACGTTAATCTGGGCAATTTTATGCTGTTCTGACAAAGGTTGGCAACCCTGCGAAACTCTTTAAGAGAATCTGATCCGGTTGGCAGCGCTGAGTGGCTCTTTACCGTATCTGATCCTGGTTGGCAGCCCTGCTTGGATATTGACGCAATTATGCTCTTTACCGCATTCGGAAAAAGGTTGGCAACTCTGCTTGGCTATTCATGCTGTTTGGACAACGGTTGGCACCCCTGAGTGGCTTTTTACGGTAGTCTGACCCGGTTTGGCAGCCCTGCTTGGCTCTTAACCGTATTCTGATCCAGTTCGGCAACCCTGCGTGATTTTGTTCTTTTACATATTCTGACCCAGGTTGGCAACCCTGCTTGGCTATTTATGCTGTTCGGACAAATGTTGGCAGTCCTGCTTGGATATTTACTCAATTATCACCAAGGTTGGCAACCCTGCTTGGATATTTACTCAATTGTCACCCAGGTTGCAACCCTGCTTGGATATTTACGCGATTATGAACCAGGTTGACCAACCATGCGTGGCTATTTACCGTACTCTTATTCAGTTTGGCATCCCTGCGTGGTTCTTTTATTCTGACCCAGGTTGGCTACCCTGCTTGGCTATTTATGCTATTTGGACAAATGTTGGCCGCCATGGGTGGCTCTTTACTGTATTCTGATGGGGGAAAAATTGGACAACCCTGCTAGGATATTTACGCAATTATCTCCCAGGTTGGCAACCCTGCGAGGATCTTTACGCAATCATGGCCCAGGTTGGTATCCCTCCGTGGATCTTTACGCAATTATGGCCCAGGTTGGCAGGACTGCTTGGATCTTTACGCCACTCTTAGCCAGTTTGGTAGCGCTGCATGTCTCTTTACGCTATTCTGACACAGTTTGGCAACCCTGCTTGGATCATTACGCTATTCTCACCAAGGTTGGCATCTCTGCATGTATTCTGACGTAGGTTGGTAACCCTGCGCAACTCTTTAAGCTATTCTGACCCCTGTTGGCATCCCCGAGTGGCTCCTACCCCAAAAAGTCAACACTTTAAAGAGTTGCAGGTCGAAAATCAACACTTTTGCATGACCTGTAAGTATTGCGGGTTTAGCATTCCACCCCTCCCGTAAAAAACACCTTTTAGGCAAGATTTTTCATTATCGATTTTGCCACTCTAGACCCCTCGAATCTAATCTACATCACCTTATCGGGAACAACTTAACCGGTCCCTTTAGTTCCTTGAATCATTAACCATTAACCGAAGATAGAAAATGAAAGAGAAAAAAAGCCAACGTGTTCTGAGAACGGATTTATTGATGTACGCTAATGGGGGCAAAGTTGGGAAATGCGGTCAAAAGTCGGCGTTCGGGGGGCGGAGGAAAAAGGTTTCGAATACCACAGCACTCCAACTTTCTCCTAGGTAAACTTTTCCCGGCATCATTTTTATACTTTCATGTAAATAACGGATTGACACGAACAAATATGCGAATATCAATTCGAAAAAGTTTCCGACTGGATTATTTAAAGAACAAAAAAACTTGCCCGGGGAATCCCCTGAGGTAAGGAAAAGATTGGAAAATAAATCTTGAGTCTAAAATAGATTTTTGTAAACATTTAAATAAAAGAGAAGAAAAACAAGGTTGGAGAGACTCGTTTAATCGTGTATAATGGAAACAGCAGTTTCTCGAAATTGGAAGGAGTTCGTTGAGGAAGAACAGTAACCGTCGTTTCATCCCCTTGAACCCTTCCCCTCTTTCCCCACGAGGCCGTTGATATTTAAAGTGGTTGTGTTTTCGCGTTATCCTCGTTGATGGGAGAAGTTCCGGGTGGATGAGACGTGAGTGACTCGATCGGGGGATGATTTCCTCTCCCTATCACAAACCCCTTCCGCCCGAACCCTTTTTTTCCCCTCTCCTTTATATCCTAAAATACAAAGTTAGGATCCCTAAACCTGAGAGTAAGCAAGGATAAGAAAGTTTGACTTAAAATATTTTTTTGTTGTTAAAAAATCTTTTGAAAAACAAAATCATGTAGCCAAGTCCAGTCAACCCGAAAAGGGAAAATAGATGAAAAATAAGTTTGTTTCTCTGGGGGAATGCAAAGGAATTAACAACAAAAAAAGAGTCTCGAACTGAAACTGGCCTCAGGCGAATTTTTTTCGGTTTTTCGCCAATATTTCCAAAACCATAGGTCGTATGCGAAAAACGTCCAAGCACAAAATTAAAGCTTATTTAATTTACTACAATTTTGAACTAAATAAATTTTTTGTAGGACCAAACGTATTTGAGCTACGAGGCGACAAAAAACGGGATTTTCAATTGATCGTTAATTGCTTCTTGAGAGATGGTTTTAATAGGAAATTGAATCGTCTACAACTTTTAATACGTAAACTTTTTTGATTAGATGAGGTCTTCCCACCTTTTTTCTCACTTTTCTAAAATCTGACTTCTTTTTAGGTAGGTAGGTAAACATCAAAATCCTGCTGTTTTTGTTGCTTTGTAGCTCAAAAACGTTTTATCCTACAAAAAATCTTAGTAGATAAAAGTAGTAAATTCAATAAGCTTTAGTTTTGTTTTTTATAAAATTTTTAGAAATTTTTTTTTAATGAAGCTGTTTTATTTACCCCCACCCCTGCCTATTGTTAATTGCTTTTTGAGAGTGGTTTTTAAAAGGTAATTCTATTACCTACAACATTTACGAAATAAACTTTTTGATTAGATGAAGTTTTCCCTTCTTCAGGGTCAAAATTGAAAATACCTTTTTTTGTCGCCTCGTAGCTCAGATAATTTTGGTCCTACAAAAAATCTGTTCAGTTCAAAATTGTAGCAAATTTATTAAGCTTTAATTTTGTTTTTATAACGTTTTTGCCTACGACCTACGGTTTTTGAGATATTGGCCAAAAAAGAAAAAAGTTCTCCTTTAAACCACTCCTGAGGCCAAAAGGCCTCTTTTTGTAGGACCTAACGTATCTGAGATACGGCGACAAAAAAACGTTATTTTTAATTGATCGTTAATTGCTTTTTGAGAAATGGCTTTTTGGAAAATACCTTCTTTTTTTGTCGCCTCGTAGCTCAGACTTGGTCCTACAAAAAATCTGTTTAGTTCAAAATTTTAGAACATTTAATAAGCTTTAATTTTGTTCTTATAACGTTTTTGCCTACGACCTACGGTTTTCGAGATATTGGCGAAAAAAAGAAAAAAGTTCTCCTTTAAACCGTTCCTGAGGCCAAACGGCCCTATATATTCCAAGAAACAAAATACCTTATTTTTTCCACCCCCTCATTGACTAGACAAATGAGATGGGAAAGCCGTTATCTATAATGGTTGGATTGCTTTTCGAAATGGAATCCGTTAAACTATAAACAGGTTCCATCATATCTGAAACTGTGAAGGGAAAGAGGAGTTTGGGTATAAACTACTAAATTCGAGGGTATCGCTTCGATGCGTGTTCAATCAATTCTCTCTCGGTACATTTGCGAAAACGACCCACTAAGCGACCATAATTCGAAATTCCCTTTGACCAATGAAAAACGATTTAATAAAAAATTGGAGTAAAAGTGTCCAAAAAAGGTTACTGAGTTTATCCAGCATCTTGACATGCGATAAGAAGTTCAAGAGGAAAGAGAGAACTCCTTCAAAGTCAATATTGAGTTTTTATTACGTTTTCTCTCTATTAACGGACGGAAAAATCAATCAGAAATGACATTTTTGTTCTGGGAAGCGTTAAAAATACGAGAAACATGGGCTTGAGTGATGTCACAAACAAGGAAACTAATTATGACTTTATAATTGTTATTTTGGATTAGAAGGGAAACAGTTTGGGACTTCTTATGAGAGTGAATTATTCAAAAGTGGCTGACCTTCGAAATGGAATATTAAACGTTTAGTTATGGGGTATAAAGGTTTGAAACCCCTTAGCCATCCACTGTTTTCAGATACAAAAGGACCTTTGTTGCCTTTCATTGTCCTTTGTGACGGTAGCGTTGGGAAATTCAAGTTTCCACCGACTGTTCCGTCACCTCTAAACGACTGTCATCGATGCTACGTAATATGAATGAAACTTTTCAACAAGAATATCGGCTAAAGGCAATATTGGGGGAAAATGCTATTTTTGCTAGCCTGCATACATCAATATCTTGCTTAAGGACCATCCAAAACTTGATAAAAACTTCTACTTTTCCTATTCCTATAGAAAACTCATAAATTCAAGGTAAAGTGCAATATAATAGGAGTTTCCTCTTTGAAAGGAGGAATTCCAGATTACTGGGACCTCTCCGGTATAAATTGAGGGCAGGATTTTCAGAGCGGAACCCTCCTGTTCCTTTTTTTCTTAAAATCTTTTTTTTTAACGCAGGACCTTATTTCAGGTCGTAGATTATTAAATTTAAAAAAAAATTCGAGAGCTATAAATTATTTTGGGAAAAAAAGCCTTGAGTTGACACCCGATAAAGCACTCAAAGCCCCCCTCCTCTATCAAAGGACCATTTTCCACCGGTAATTTATTGGTAAATACGTTTTCACCCTCTTATGTCTTTAAACTTGGTTTTTCCCTTGAAAAATTGCCCTGAAGGTAAAATCTAATTATGTTTTGAAGGCCTTTTTATTTTTCTGGGATTTTAACTTTCTCATTGCATTACCCTTGAATCTGCTATTTTGAGAAGGGTCATGGAGGGGTCATTCTTGAGTGCTACTTGTCCTGTCTTTGCCTTTGGTGGCGGATAGAGGGGTGGTGGGAGAGTGGTGGAAAGGGGGATAGGAGGTGATGTTGGAGAGGTGCAATGGCAGGGGATGATGAAAGATGCAGTAAGTATCCAAAAAAGATCAAAAGTCAAACTAATAAAGGGGCCCTAGTGTCCAAAAAGGGTCAAAAATCAAGCTAAAAATGACCCTTTCTGTCATTATAGAACAAAATCTAGCTAAGATGGACCCTAGCTCCCAAAAAGGGTCAAAAATCAATCTAAAAAGGGTCAAAAATCAATCTAAAAAGGGTCAAAAATCAATCTAAAAAGGGTCAAAAATCAATCTAAAAAGGGTCAAAAATCAATCTAAAAGGGTCAAAAATCAATCTAAATAGAATTAAAAAAACAAATCTAAAAAGGGTCAAAAATCAATCTAAAAAGGGTCAAAAATCAATATAAAAAGGGTCAAAAATCAATCTAAAAAGGGTAAAAAAAAATCAATCTAAAAAGGGTCAAAAATCAATCTAAAAGGGGTCAAAAATCAAGCTAAAAGGGGCCCTTTTTTTGTCTTCATCGAACAAAATCTAGTTTAGATGGCCTCTACTTCCCAAAAAGGTTAAAAAATCAAGCTAAAAATGAAAAGATAAAATCTAAGATGGACCCTAGTACCCAAAAAGGTCAAAAATCAAGCTGAAGACAATCTGCCTTTTCATAGTAAAGGAACAAAAATATCTTGTTAAAAGGGCCCCTGTTGTCCTGTGTTGCCCATTTGGGTGATTTGCCGCAAATTGGGCTAGTTATTTGGGACTGGCATTCCTGTTGGGGTAGGTTGTGATAGTAGGGGAGGTGATAGGAGGGTGGGAAAAGGGATGGGATGGTGAGGCTAGTTGTCGTGTGATGTTGGTGGAGAGGTCTGTAAAGCCCAAATTTTTTGAGATATTTCGATTTTTCAAGTTCTTTCCATTTGTTTTGTTATTTATTCACATCTAGGAATGGATGTTTGATGGTTTTGATAAGTTTCTTGGGTTAGTTCTAGGCTGGAGGGGGGTGTTTCTCGAGGATTTCTGAATAATAGACGAGGAACCCACCTGGGATTCATTAAAGGGAACCTCCGCGGTCCGGAAAGGTTGAATACGACCGCGGTCGAGGCTCCTCTTAAATATTCCATTTATTAATCACTCACGCGCTTCAAGAATTCGTAATAAACCGAACCCCTGAAGGGGGTAAACTTAAATTTTGACGTTTCCAGAATCAGAAAGCATTCAGCGTCTGAAGGGCTTTTGAAAAAGTTAAACCATTGATTGAATAAAGATGCGAAATTTGAGCTTCCTCGAGTCAATAATTAGGCTATCGGCTAATGAGCCATTAATATTAGCGGTGATTATTGGCGGATCGATTATACCGTCCGATAAACTCATAGCGCACAATTAACAATAGGGACTGTTTATTCCAGAAGTGACGGTTTTGACTTTTCCCGAGAAATCGATCGACGCTTCTAAGTTATCCGTGATCGCAATCTGTTACTACCTTAAACTCGACAAGACGCACTTGACGGCTAATTCAAACTTGAGACAATACTCAGAGTTACAGATTAGCTCGTAATTACTTTGGCTACAGTCTATGCTGACATGGGCAAACATTAGAAACCCTTCAATCACATCATTTCAAAATGTTCAAAAATACCCGATGGTGATCTCCTTCCCCACATATTCCATCACCTTCCACCATTCTCCCAGCACTACAACTACCCCCACCACCTCCTACAACTATCCCACTTCCTCCCATACCTGCATTCCTGCCTACACCCAGCATTCCACCAATCTCCCATCATCCCCCAACCAACCCTCCCATTACTCTCCCAACACATCTGCTACCATCCCCCCAACCACAACATCACACTACCTCCCACCATCAACCAACCATCAACATTCCACCACCTCCCACAACTATCCCATCACCTCTCCACCGCATTCCACAACCTGCCAGAACTCTCCCATCACCTCCCCTATCTTCCCCCTGCACTAAACATTCCACCTATCTCCCATCAACATCCATACCACCCCCACACCCACTACAACATTCCCCCCACTTCCCAACACTCTCTCAACTCTTCTTTTACCTTTCCCACCTCCCTCACCCACTCAAAACATTACACCACCTCCCACCACTATCCTGTCACCTCTCCTACCATCCCCAGCAACCGGTCTTCTCCTTAACTACTCCTATGCTCCCCACCCACCCAACATTCCACCACCTCCCACCTCTCACCTATATTACCTTCCCCACGATCACCACCACCACCCTACATCCAACATTCCACCAATCTCCCATCACCAGCCTTACCCTCCCTCCACTCACCCACAACATTCGACCCCAACACATCTGCTACCTTTCCAACCTCCCCCCCCCCACCCCCACCCACAACACCTCCCACCATAAACCAACCATCAACATTCCACCACCTCCCAGAACTCTCCCATCACCTCCCCTACCTTCCTCCTCCTGCACCAAACATTCCACTCATCTCCCATCACCCACTATCCCCACACCCACTTTCAACATTCAACCCCTTCCCACCACTCTCTCAACACTTCTTTTACCTTTCCCACCTCCCCACCAACCCAAAACATTACACCACCTCCCTCCACTCTCCCATCACCTCTTCTACCATCTATATGGCTTCTCAGCGACCCTTTTCTAATATCTAGGTTGGAGAGAATTGCAATAACTTCCTTCTGAGGAAGTCAAAACGAATGTCAAGCTATAAAAAATATGAAGAAATAAAACAATTTTTCTCACGCTAAGTAGTTTTTTTCGTAAAACATCGTCGAGATGCGTTCTATCCGAGAAAAGGGTGAAAATATGAAACCCTAAACCTTTATTTATTCCGGAAACATTCGCAGAAAAAGTGTTGAGGAGATAAAAATACCGTTTTCGCTTTCATAAATAAACATCTACGATATTTAAACTCCTTCGAGAATATTGACCGGAGGACGATTTCCCGGGCGTCCGGCCGTTTTGAAAACCGGCGGCCCTTTCATCTTATGAAATATTCATAAAGGAAATGTCCTTGATATAACTACACACTGTCATACCCTCCTTACCTTTTCGGACTTGCCGAAAAATCGTTATAGATGTAAATTATGGCTCTTTTGTCTTCTCAGGGCGTTTTCTTCAAGATATACAGCCAAACTTTTCCATGTTCCTCCCTTCGTTTTAAAAAAAAGTGCTTTTCATCGTTTTGAAGCTGTGTTAAAACCATCTGTGTAAGTTTATTACACCGGAGTAAATAAGAAAGTTAGATATTTAATATGGAAAAAAAAAGTAAAAAAAAGAAGGGACGTGATTTATTACACTCTGACGAATCCCTGTTGAATTTCGTCTTCTACTTTTAAGTTAACATCCTGCTTTTCATAATCCTTGTTCCCCTTATAAAAAATTTAATTGCATTTTTTATCACATTGCATATTTTATAAATCCAATATTTTCCTAAGGTCAGAAAATAAAAGAATTTTGTAATTGGTTGTTGACGGGGGGTGGTTGAAAAGTTAAGAGGTGCCAGGAGGACGGTGGGTGGTAGGGGGGGAAAATCGAGAAGGAGGTGATGGAAGAGTTGTGGGAGGTGGGGGAATGTTGAGGTGGGAGAGGATGGTAGGGGTAGGTAAGGAGGGAAGGGGTTGGTGGGGAGGGTAGGAGAGGATAGTTGGAGAGTGGGGATAGTTGAAGATGGTGGTGGGAGGGTAGTTTGAAAGGACTAAGGAGTTAGATGGAGTAGAGAATAGTGGAAGGAGTGGGGAGGAAGAGGATGGTAGAGGGGGGGGTAGTTTGAAAGGAGTGGGGAGTAATGGGAGGAGTGGGGAGGAAGAGTTTAGTGGAGGGAGGGTAGTTTCAAAGGAGTTAGGTGTAGTGGGGGATAGTTGGAGCATGGTGGTGGGAGGGTAGTTTGAAAGGAGTGGGGGAGTGGGAATAATGGAGGAGTGGGAAGGAGAGATAGTGGAGGTGAGGGTACGTTTGAAAGGAGTAGGGAGTGGGGAATAGATCGCAGGAGTGGGGAGGAAGAGTTTAGTGGAGGGAGGGTAGTTTCAAAGGAGTTAGGTGTATGAGGATAGTTGGAGCATGGTGTGGGAGGGTAGTTTGAAGGAGTGGGGGAGTGGGGAATAATGGGAGGAGTGGGAAGGAAGAGGATAGTGGAGGGGGGGGGTAGTTTGAAAGGAGTAAGGGAGTGGGGAATAATGGAAGGAGTGGGGAGGAAGAGTTTAGTGGAGGGAGGGTAGTTTCAAAGGAGTTAGGTGTAGTGGGGGATAGTTGGAGCATGGTGGTGGGAGGGTAGTTTGAAGGGAGTGGGGGAGTGGGGAATAATGGGAGGAGTGGGAAGGAAGAGGATAGTGGAGGGGGGGGTAGTTTGAAAGGAGTAAGGGAGTGGGGAATAATGGGAGGAGTGGGGAGGAAGAGTTTAGTGGAGGGAGGGTAGTTTCAAAGGAGTTAGGTGTAGTGGGGGATAGTTGGAGCATGGTGGTGGGAGGGTAGTTTGAAGGGAGTGGGGAATAATGGGAGGAGTGGGAAGGAAGAGGATAGTGGAGGGGGGGTAGTTTGAAAGGAGTAAGGGAGTGGGGAATAATGGAAGGAGTGGGGAGGAAGAGTTTAGTGGAGGGAGGGTAGTTTCAAAGGAGTTAGGTGTAGTGGGGGATAGTTGGAGCATGGTGGTGGGAGGGTAGTTTGAAAGGAGTGGGGGAGTGGGGAATAATGGGAGGAGCGGGAAGGAAGAGGATAGTGGAGGGGGGGTAGTTTGAAAGGAGTAAGGGAGTGGGGAATAATGGAAGGAGTGGGGAGGAAGAATATAGTGGAGGGAGGGTAGTTTCAAAGGAGTTAGGTGTAGTGGGGGATAGTTCGAGCATGGTGGTGGGAGGGTAGTTTGAAGGAGTGGGGGAGTGGGAATAATGGGAGGAGTGGGAAGGAAGAGGATAGTGGAGGGGGGGTAGTTTGAAAGGAGTAAGGGAGTGGGGAATAATGGGAGGAGTGGGGAGGAAGAATATAGTGGAGGGAGGGTAGTTTCAAAGGAGTTAGGTGTAGTGGGGGATAGTTGGAGCATGGTGGTGGGAGGGTAGTTTGAAGGGAGTGGGGAATAATGGGAGGAGTGGGAAGGAAGAGGATAGTGGAGGGGGGGTAGTTTGAAAGGAGTAAGGGAGTGGGGAATAATGGAAGGAGTGGGGAGGAAGAGTATAGTGGAGGGAGGGTAGTTTCAAATGAGTTATCTGGAGTGGGGGATAGTTGGAGTATGGAGGTGGGAGGGTAATTTGAAAGGAGTGAGGGACTGGGGGTCTTTCTCCATAAAAGAGAATATTTCATTTTAAAGATTCGTCATTTTTTCTGTCCTTTTTAGTCGCACAAATAAATTGAGCTATTTTAGTAAATAATGGGTTTATTTTTAATGGATTCATCCCTTCGTTTTCCATCTTTATTGGATTTCTTTAATTATGAGTTCCATTTGATATTCAACAAACTGTGTAATCTCAATAAAAACGCCCTTAATCTTCAACGTCCCTCAATGCTTATTTTTTAAAACCTGAATTCATCTTTTCATCTTCTGAATCCCCATTCAGGAACCTTTTGTGACAAATCCTATTTGAAATAGAATTTTTTTTTTAAATTAGTTCATAAATTGGGGAGTTAATATGTTTTTCTGTTAGTATGTAAACGTTTTAATGAAATGTCGAAACTTGAGATTGATAGTCGACGGATTCGAATTTAATTAAAACAAGTTGTATGTAACTCGATAGACGGGTGGAAGATCGAATTACGTTTATTCGGAAAGTGTGCGAATCTTCGATAGGCTAACTCACTCTTTGTCTGCGTTTCCGACGTTGAAGTCGGAGAAGGTGAGCTCGATGATTTCCTGAGAGCCGGCGATGAATGTGTAGAGGATGCAGTTGATGTCCCGCGGGTACGGCTTCGGGAAGTCCGGGCTGCTGAACCTTCCCTCGCTCCGTCCGAAAGTGCTCGAAAAGACGAGACATTCGCAACCTGCAAAAAAATTATCCCATAAAAAAAAGTGGTTGTTGTTTTTTGCGGATAACTCAAAAACTAACCATCCTAGCGAAAAAATGACTTTATTCAAAATTAAAGCTCGTAAAATTCTCTACAAAAAAGACTTCAACGTTTTTTCACTAGAACCTATAGTTAAGGAGATATAGAGGGGTGATTCTTTGAACATCGATATCTCCTAAACAGCTGAACCGATTTTAACTTTTAAAAACTTAATAGACGCAAAATTTAATAATTTTTCTTTTTTTACTTCGTGGTTAAGTCGCTAAAATGCATTGTTTTTGCGCTAGAGATCAAAAACTGAAAAAAGTTCCGGTTTTTTCAAAATGGCGGACGAAGCACAGGAGGAGGGTTCCGCGGATTTAGAATACCCCTATGGTCCTAAACAAGATGAAATCATAAAATAAAGTTTTGCATAATTCTCATGGATTATTTAGCCTCCTATCATTCCCCATAACCCTGCTGTTACCCCATTTAAAATATCTTTACAAACGATACTTGGAAAGTACCTACGAAATGAAGAATCACTCATGAGGGATCGATTTTGGATTTCATGACCGCACTCATGTATAAAACGACGTGTGAAGGTAAATCTGAAAGTTTAGCGTTCGAAGGGGATGAGAGGAGCACATTGGCAGGAACCTCTTGTGTTAGTCATTCTTGGCACGGAACTCTCGCGTCAGCCACTCTAACACCACCGACAAACTTTTTTTTTTTCTTCCCTTTCTCTCTTAAAATCCCTTTTTCTCTCTCCACTCTTCTTTTTTAGCTACGTGATCTATGTTGACACAACTCGATTGTAAACACTTCAAATTCAAGTGCCATTTCCAAGAGGGCACTAATGCAGACGAGAAAATTGCCTATTAAAACTCATATAACGTCTTAAAATTTTATTTCTCGGAAAACGATTTTCATATAAAATTGCTTTCGGGACGAAATTATCCACGCCGCTACGAGCATTCGATCGCGAAGTTTCAATTAGAACAGGAAAATTGGAATCTGTCGGAATAATTAATTATGAGAGGCTCGGAACACCGCCTGGGCAGCCTTAGTCGGCCAACTTGGAACGTTAATTGCCCTTACCCGTCCGGCCCCCTATTTTTTTATTTTCTCTATCGGAAACTCCACAATACGAACGGAAATATTCTCGATTTTCAAATTTTTCACAATCTGAAATCAAACCTTCTTCATATTTTCTTTCTAATCACATTTTCTCAGCTTTCTGATGACTTGTCAACTTAAAATTTTTAAATTTCTGTCATATTTTGTTAAAATAGAGCTGATAAAATTTTCGATTGGTCCAGAGGAAGCTGAGAAAACGAGCGTTTAAGTCACTTAATAGTCTTTATGGGATTCGTTTCGTTGTAAATTTAACAAAATAACAATTAAAGGGGAATCTTTTTTTAGCAACCATTGAAAAAGTCCGACATTCGTAATCCCAACGGATAAAAAAGTAATCTGGGTTATTTTTCCTCTTTTACCCAATCAAATCTTTAAAGCCCTTGATTAAAAAATTTTATCCTAAAATATACGTGGCTCAAGTAACTTTTTTTCTAAGGTAATTATATGGTCGGTTGAACACATACATTTTAAAAATAAAAAAAGGTATCTTTTTGGATCTTTTATATGACGATAACTTTCACAAAAACCACAGCACCAGCTTAATTTAACCACCACGTAAATGTGCTTTCTAGACTTTATTTCCCAAACTTTTGACCTGACGAAGATCATAGTAAACCCCCATTAATTTTTAGCGGGGAATCGATTGGAATGAATAACTTTTGGATCTGGCTAACTGGGTGCTCCAGAACGATCCTAACTTCCTTATTTTAAACGCAACCCTATGTTTTGACGATGGAATTCGATTTTACGCTTGATTTCCAGTAAATTTTACTTAAAACACTTTTTTGATAGGACCAACCGTTCCGGAGTTACGAATTGCTGCTCCACATTAAGGCTATTGGACCCTTCCTGGGAAAGTTTATTTCGAACATAAGATGTATATTAAACAATATCTAAAGCTGCAATATTACTTTTATAATATTTCTGAATAGAAGATTTTTCTTTAAGATGTGGATCAAAGAAGTTGAAAACCTTAAGAAATCAAAAGAAATGATACAACTTCTAAGTTTTATTTAGAATAGATAGCAAAGAAAACACTAAGGAAGACTATTTGAAGGGTCATTTAATCGAAAAACATTCTTAGGGTGACTGTTTAGTTATAAACTATTTCATTAGTTTCTTAATACGTATATGAATTGTTGGAAACCTCTTAGAACGTTCAGACGTCTGAAATCTTGGAGGTAGACCACGACAATATTACGTTTTCCTCCTTTGAAATTAATTCTCTGCGTCCAATGAGCCGGAAACTTTAATTAACCCATGAGAATTCAACGAGAGGAAACAAGAGATTGAAATTCGTATCGGGTTCAAACTTGAGAAACATCTTAAAGATCAAAAAGAGAAATAATTATTAAATTTTAGACCGTATTTGTGTTGAAAACTTTCTTCTCATTCATCAGTTAAAATTCAATCAAAAATTCTGGAGGGGCGCCCAATTAAAGTTGGCAAAACTGATGTTTTTGGCGGAATTTAATATAAGAAAGACGTTTATTCACGTGTAATGGATTGTCCACCATGATTTTTAGAAGACGTTGATAACTAAAAAACATACTTATAAGCAGATTTTGACACTTTGGGAGCGAAAAAGACAGTTTTAAGTGAAATTTGACTCTTTTTGAACGAAATGGACCCAATCATTTTGATTCGAAAAACGAAAGAGAAAGGCATCAGTGACCATCTGACGTCAGTTTTGACATTAAAATTTTATAACGAAAAGGTTCCCGTAAAACAGTTTGATTTGGTATTTGGGGAGCAGTAAAAAAGGTAGTCCGAAATAAAAGTTCGTTGATTATACGTGGGAGTTAGTGCAGCCGTTTCAGGAATCGAAAAACTCCTGGAAAAGAAAACATATCTTCCTGAGAAGGGTAATAAATCGGGGCCCCGGGGTCGGCCATTGAGATCGTAATAAACGGCACCTTTAAACCGTACGTAATAAAATAAAGTAGCATTGAAATACCGTCTCGAAACCGTCCACTGTATAATCTATTAGCCGAAAGAATCAATATTGACCGCTCTTCTGTTAGGTCCCCTTTTAAAATTTTGTTTTAAAAGCGGCACTATGTCCATTAGTGAAACGCCCCCGTAGAAATTGCACTTGGTCTCCAAGGTAACAACTCTATCGGAAAATTGCGTCAACTTTTCCATCAAACGGGAGTGCACCGGAAGGGGAAAAATAACAAAGTTCAATTTTTTTTCACGCTTTTTTATTTTGCATCCCTTTTTTTCCCATTTTGTCCGAAAACTGGAGATACACGATACTTCGTTTAATTGAGCGACCGATAAATGGTCCAATAAAAAATGCTAAAAAAACGTTCGGGAGGTTTTTTTTTCTCTCGCTGATTTCAATTTTACGACTTCCTTTTAGAACTATATGGAAGTAAAAGGGCCCACACACGATCATTATACGATCATTATTATTGATAATATTAGTTGCACAATATATTGACAGCAGCAGTGTTGCCAGTTTGGGCGATTTATCGCAAATTGGGCTACTTATTTTTGGGAGCTAATCTGGCAATCCTACAATCCTACAAGTTTGGGCTCTTAACAGTTTTGCCAGTTTGGGTGATTTATCGCAAATTGGGATACTTTTTTGGGAGCTAATCTGGCAACTTTGGGCCCTTAACAGTGTTGCCAGTTTGTGCGATTTTTTTGCAAATTGGGATACTTTTTCGTAAGCTAATCTGGCAACCCTGCAATCCTACAAGGCTCCTAGCGGTGTTTCCAGTTTGGGCGAGATATCGCAAATTGGGCTAATTTTTCGGGAGCTAATCTGGCAACCCTGCAATCCTACAAGTTTTGACCCTTAACAGTGTTGCCAGTTTGGGCGATTTATCGCAAATCGGGCTACTGTTTTGGGAGCTAATTCGGCAACCCTGCTATCCTACACAGCGTTGCCAGTTTGTGCTATTTATCGCAAATTGGGCTACTTTTTCGTAAGTTAATCTGGCAACCCTGCAATCCTACAAGTTTGGGCCCTTAACAGTGTTGCCAGTTTGGGCGATTTATTTCGCAAAAATTGGGCTACTTTTTGGGAAGCTAATCTGGCAACCCTGCAATCCTACAAGTTTGGGCCCTTAACAGTGTTGCCAGTTTGGGCGATTTATCGCAAATTGGGCTACTTTTTCGGGAGCTAATCTGGCAACCTTGCAATCCTACAAGTTTGGGCTCTTATCATTGTTGCCAGTTTGGGCGATTTATCGCAAATTGGGCTACTTTTTTTGGGAGCTAATCTGGCAACCCTGCAATCCTACAAGTTTGGGCTCTTAACAGTGTTGCCAGTTTGGGCGATTTATCGCAAATTGGGCTACTTTTTTGGGAGCTAATCTGGCAACCCTGCAATCCTACAAGTTTGGGCTCTTAACAGTGTTGCCAGTTTGGGCGATTTATCGCAAATTGGGCTACTTTTTTGGGAGCTAATCTGGCAACCCTGCAATCCTACAAGTTTGGGCCCTTAACAGTGTTGCCAGTTTGGGCGATTTATCGCAAATTGGGCTACTTTTTTGGAGCTAATCTGGCAACCCTGCAATCCTACAAGTTTGGGCCCTTAACAGTGTTGCCAGTTTGGGCGAGTTATCGCAAATTGGGCTACTTTTTGGGAAGCTAATCTGGCAACCCTGCAATTCTACCAGTTTGGGCCCTTAACAGGGTTGCCAGTTGGTGCGATTTTCGCAAATTGGGCTACTTTTTCGGAAGCTAATCTGGCAACCCTGCAATCCTACAAGTTTGGGCCCTTAACAGTGTTGCCAGTTTAGGCGATTTATCGCAAATTGGGCTACTTTTTTCGGAATCTAATCTGGCAACCGTGGACAAAATGCAAATGTGCAAAACTTGTACAAACCAAAATAATGCCCCCTTACACATAAAACTTTCAATAAAAATTTATCTTCGTCATAAGGGGCTTATAAAATTAAGAAAAATGTCGAGCTAAACAAAATTCAAACTGGTTTGGATTAAAGCGTATAAAATAAGGGTGGAGGGTGGGGAATGTTTGTCAAAACTGCCTGAAACTTGAAAACATAATCCTCGGATTATAGAAGGCATCGGGTGGTTAAAGCAAGGAAATAGCGTTCAAGGGTTGTCTCCACTAAGGCGGCTTATCCTTCCCTCTCTTCCCAACCCTTTATTTCCCTTAAGGTTTGACCGGAATAAGTTAAACACCATTAGCTCGAGTTCGCTCGAGATTTTACATATTGATTATCTTCGGCAAACAAAACGTAAAACTTGTCAAAACGTTCGATTTTACGGTTGGAAAATCCGACCCTACGGTTTTAAAACGTCTCCATGTTAAAAATGAGGTCTTTTCCCCGCAAACGACATATACCATCGACGCTTAACTGTTCGGATCATTTTTTTTAACCCTCCCCTCTAGCTTATCTCGAACTCCACTTTGTCGAAAATCCTATATCATTCTTTTTCTTTCCTAAAGATTAAATTGATCAATTTCTTTTCTGTGAAAATTCACCTAGATCTTCATCCCCCAACTACCCACTAACTCCCCATATCTAGTACCCCCTCAACTCTCCTTAATTCACCATATTGAAGACAATTATCTGCAAAAAAAAAGTTTTTAAAAGAGCCAAAATTTTCGTGAAACAATCTCAAAATCAAGGTTTCAAGAGACAATTTATCGTCGTAAACATTAAAATCAACGTTTTAAGAGTCAATTTTCGTCAAAAACCTCAAAATCAAGGTTTTAAGAAAAAATTTTCGTCATAAACCTCAAAATCAACATTTTTAGAGACAATTATTTTTTGGTCATAAATCTCAAAATCAACGTTTTGAGAGTCATTTTTCGTCAAAAACATCAAAATATACATTAAAAAGCTCTAAATCAAGGCTTTAAGAGCCTTTTCGTCTTGGGGGGGGGGGCTCTGATTTTTTAGTGGTTTGCCCCCTCCGGACAAAATCCTGGATCCGCCTCTCTCTAACCTTCCCCTCCCCACAGGCTCCCTGTGATGGTTAGTTTCCGAGTTAGGGCCAATTTTCTGGGAGGAATTTTCCCACTTTTCTAACCTAATGGGTGTTGCTGATTTAGTCCAATTTTCAAAGAAGATAAAATTTATGATATACATACTTAGTGATAGTCGTGGGTTAGGTTTTTAGATCCCAAAATGTTCTCACTCAGTTGATTGATGTCCTCTGGGCTTTGAGGTGTCAAAAACAAGTGCTCAGAATTACCCCTGGGCCTTCCTAACTAATTAAGTTAACTTTCTGGACGATATTCAAAGTTTTCGTCGTAGCTTGAATTTTGAAAGCGTCCAAAATAAATAAATCGAATGATACAAGTCAAAAATGATTGAGTTACGACCCGAAAAAAAAAAAAAAAAATTGAAAAAACGACATTCATGTTATTTTGTGAATTCAGAACTGGCCTTAATTCAATATCGTTTTGTAAATAAAAAAAAGACTTCAAAAAACAGAGTTTTCCAGGTTTGTTTATGTAAAAAAGATTATGACAACGTTTCAAACTTAATTTACATAATTTCCCAGTAAAACTTGTTAATTAGCCGCTTTAAAAACTGTCAGAGGGTTTTTCCTCCGGTTTCCCCCTCTACACTCCCCTTCTAATTCCGTTTAATAAAAAAAATTCTGGTCTTTTTTTTTTTATTATATGAAAACTCAGTTTGAAGCTTATTTATTTATAGAATAATGCCCTTTGATCGTAATTTTTTTACGCTTCAAAACAGTTTTTATAATTTTTTCCCCAGCCTTTGTATTAGTTATTTACAGAAAAAAGGGTCTATACATAATTTAAAAGGGTTCACAGGTTAGGTTATTTTGGAGGAACAGCCACAATCAGAAATTTTAATAACCTCGATTACGAATAAATTGCAATCTTCCACAAAAATTTTGGGCTCTGCTGACCAAATATCCCATTTCCAATGCCTCCCACCATATCTCACCATACTACCATCAACCACCTCTCTCCTCGCCCCTCACATAACCTCTGTGACCTCCTCCATTCAGCTCCAACACATTAATTACCTTCTCCCACTCCTTCTAGTCACATCCCCACCCTCCCATCACTCCCTCACCCTCTTGTCACATCCCCATCACCTCTCCTACCCTTCACAAACCTACCAGTCGAAGGGGAGGGGGAGGAGAATTCGGGAAAGTTGGAGTTTTCAGGGCATTTTCTTACCTAACTAGATAATTATTTCTTTAGATAACTATTTCCAGATTACTAGATAAGTTTTCTATTTAATTTTATTGTATTTTTTATTTATTTTATTATTTCTTTTTTCGATATAAAAATATTTTATAGAATTTTTTTGTGTGGGTTTATTTTATGTCAATAATAAAAAAAGCCAACTTCCGATATGTAAGACCCTAGATGTTGAGTACAAATAAAAGATATTAAAAGAGGATGTTATACCTTTTAGCCGTTTTTTCCTCCCTTAAAGTCAACATTTTACGAGAGAATCAGCTTTCAGAGCTTCTTAGGCCTTTTTTTTCTCCTTTGTGTTTACAGCCTGCGTAAAAGATTAAAGGAACTAAGTGATTCCTTTATAAAAATCGACCTTTTTTTAAAGCTTGATTCAATTCGTCATGTGTCCCTTTTTTCAATATGTAAAAAAAAAGGGTTGATGGTGATGGTGGGATGATTGGGATATTTGCCAGGAAGCTTGTTATGAGCACACCTTTGGCAAAAGACCAGGGTCACCCACTCCCGATCGGTCCCTCGAACCTGAT
>JAGWEN010000908.1:0-49465 GCA_018703685.1 Orius laevigatus | reverse complement strand
CTCCGTGACGACCACCTCAATAGCCTACTTTCCTACGGAAATCTATCAACTATTCTTTCGTTTTCACGTTTTTTACCCTCCATTTATGATGGAAAAAAGGAATTAGGTCAGCATTGGGAGGGGCACCATTTGACGTCTGCCAAACTCTGGTCTTAAATTACACAATTATTGCTTCTATTTATGATGCGGCCGAAAGGGTGAAAGATTAAACACTTTTTCCAAAATGAACAAGTTTTTGTTATCATTCTGGCCTTGAAAATGACACAACCCCTAATCGACTTGAAATTTTTAGGGATTTCAATTTGTGACAAATTCAAACATATTATGAATCATGTAATAACATCGTTATTAACACGTTGATCGACCCAAATTCTGTAACTAATGTTACCAACCCCACGTGTCACGCAAAGTTGGTATAAAAATGAATAAATAAAGCGTGCGTGCGTAAGTCTTTGAAAATGAACAAAGGTAGCTAGGTCGCACTTTTCTTGACTCCCCTTGCCTCACCCCCATGGGATGGGGTGGCAAATCTTGAATATCATTAGTCATCTATAGCATTCAAGATATTTTTTATCTGACTTTTGATCTTTGCCGGACATGACTTTGTCTGTGGTGCCGTCCGGCCGTCCGTCGCCTTTTTTTCTCGGAACACTTCACGGCCACAATTTTCATCCGATTTTCACGAAATTTTCACACAATCTTCCTTTCGTGGTTATCTTGAAAGTGACGAGAGCGATTTTTGAAATTCGACAAAATGGCGGAGATATGTCTGTCTAAAGTTTGCAAAAATGTGCTACGGGCTTTCTACCGGTCCGATCTTCACCAAACTTTAACCAAATAATCTTCACGTGATCCCGATTAAATTTCATTAACTAATTAGGTAATTAATTATGTAATTAGGTAATTATGACTAATTAACTTAATTTTCCCATTTTCATAAAATTATCGCCAAATTCAAGTTATGATTGAAAAAAAAAAAATTTTTTTTTTCAAAAATTAATTAATTAATTAATTAACTAATTAGGTAATTATATTGAGTTTGAGTGAAATTATTCCCATTTTCATAAAATTATCACCAAATTCAAGTTATGATTGAAAAAAAAATTCTCAAAATTAATTAATTAATTAACTAATTAGGTAATTATAATGTGTTTGAGTGAAATTAGTCCCATTTTCATAAAATTATCACCAAATTCAAGTTATGATTGAAAAAAATTTTTTCCAAAAATTAATTATTAATTAACTAATTAGGTAATTATAATGTGTATGAGTGAAATTAGTCCCATTTTTAGAAAATTATCACCAAATTCATGTTATGACTGAAATTTTTTTTTCAAAAATTAATTAATTAATTAACTAATTAGGTAATTATAATGTGTTTGAGTGAAATTAGTCCCATTTTTAGAGAATTATCACCAAATTCATGTTATGATTGAAAAAACATTTTTTCCAAAAATTAATTAATTAACTAATTATTTAATTATAATGTGTTTGAGTGAAATTAGTCCCATTTTCATAAAATTATTACCAAATTCAAGTTATGTTAGAAAAAAAAAGGATTCATTTCCCCCGAAATTTATGGATCCCCCGAAATCTGTAGACCTTTGAGAAAGTTCGTGTCTCTGGGCAAGCTCCAGGACCAATACTTTTTCTTGAATAAATCATGTTTCTTAAAATAGAAAACTTTTATACCTCCAAAAGAAGGAACCAAGAAAGAAAAAACTGCTCATGCAATCGTCTATAAATGCTAAATTATAGAGGACGTCTGAGGTATTTAAACTGCCCAGGGGAAGGCAAATTACAATGATTCACGTTCCCAGAGAGGTTTTTCACATCATCGCCTTATCTCCCATCAAAAAACGCATTCTACGCCATTTCTTTCATTGAAAATTCCCAATTTTAATAGCCAATAACGAGAAATGAATAAATTAGGCGTTACGTGATTCAAAGAACTCATTCTGACTATTAAATTAACATACTTATTTAAAATGACATCATCCTATTGTTTCTAAACCACTAACTAGTTGACACATCTAGGAGGCACTGACATAAGAGGAGCAAACACAAAAACCAACATAATGAAACAAAGGTAGTTATGGAAGTGGAACCCCCAAAAAAGTAACTTTCTCAAAAAGGTGAAAATCGTTGATTTTCTATCTATTCTACGCCTGAAATCTGAAATCTGGGCGGAACGCTGCCACATCCCTAGCCATAACCTCCTAAGGCCATAATAAACACCTAAGACAATAACCTCCTAAGGCGATAACCTCCTAGAACTTTCTCAAAAAGGTGAAAATCGTTGATTTTCTATCTATTCTACGCCTGAAATCTGGGCGGAACGCTGCCACATCCCTAGCCATAACCTCCTAAGGCCATAATAACCTCCTAAGACAATAACCTCCTAAGGCGATAACCTCCTATAACTTTCTCAAAAAGGTGAAAATCGTTGATTTTCTATCTATTCTACGCCTGAAATCTGAAATCTGGGCGGAACGCTGCCACATCCCTAGCCATAACCTCCTAAGGCCATAATCACCTCCTAAAACGATACCCTCCTAAGGCCATAACCTCCTAGAACTTTCTGAAAAAGGTGAAAATCGTTGATTTTCTATTTATTCTACGCCTGAAATCTGAAATCTGGGCGGAACGCTGCCACATCCCTAGCCATAACCTCCTAAGGCCATAATAACCTCCTAAGACAATAACCTCCTAAGGCGATAACCTCCTAGAACTTTCTCAAAAAGGTGAAAATCGTTGATTTTCTATCTATTCTACGCCTGAAATCTGAAATCTGGGCGGAACGCTGCCACATCCCTAGCCATAACCTCCTAAGGCCATAATCACCTCCTAAGACGATACCCTCCTAAGGCCATAACCTCCTAGAACTTTCTCAAAAAGGTGAAAATCGTTGATTTTCTATTTATTCTACGCCTGAAATCTGAAATCTGGGCGGAACGCTGCCACATCCCTAGCCATAACCTCCTAAGGCCATAATAACCTCCTAAGACAATAACCTCCTAAGGCGATAACCTCCTAGAACTTTCTCAAAAGGGTGAAAATCGTTTATTTTCAATCAAAATCTCCATTTTTGCTGGGCGGAACGCTGCCACATTCCTATCCATAACCTCCTAAGGCCATAACCTCCCAAGACCATAACCTCCTAAGACCATAACCTCCTAAGGCCATAACCTGTATATATACCCACCTAACTATATATATATGGCCCTACCCTGTATATGATGAAAATGAAGTGAATGACATCTAATTTATTTATAAATCGAATTTTTCGCCCTATGAAATTTCCCATCGATTCCGCCCCAGATTTAAGACGCGGAAAGAGTTGAGTGCCAGAATTCCTAAAAATAAATTACGAAAGGT
The DNA here is from genome assembly GCA_018703685.1 of Orius laevigatus. Classification (NCBI taxonomy): domain Eukaryota; kingdom Metazoa; phylum Arthropoda; class Insecta; order Hemiptera; family Anthocoridae; genus Orius; species Orius laevigatus. The sequence continues at coordinate 46,087 of JAGWEN010000908.1, read as the reverse complement.
TTGTTTATATCGCACTTGAGATAGGAAGGCGACGACACGAGCTGACCTAAAGGTGCAATAAAACATTCATCCAATATAGTCCAAGAAATGCATTTTGAAGAAAGGTTCTCAATCGGATTAGTGGTTTTCCAGCACGGGCCATTCGATTTTTGAAGAGGCAATAAATGGCAACTCCCAAGCTCGGTCCCAACCTCAGGGTAAAGCTCCTCATCGGGGGACAAAAAATCTCTTCAACCATTGAAAATGACATTTTGCAGACGTAATATGAAGTTATTAATTAAATAACTAGTCCATTCAACCTTTAAGTGAATAAACGAATATAGAATAGGCCCTTTTGTATCCCAAGGGCCGGAATTCTCGTCTCCCTTCTTTTGTAATTACAAAATGCCATCTCCAAAAAACGTTTTCACGACTCCTTAGCCCTCATAAATGAACAATGGAGGTCGAAGATTTTTCGGCAAGGACGAATAATGAAATAAAAATTGATAAGCTAAATTTCAAGGAACTATAAAAAGAGTAGGCAGAGCCAATTTAAAAGCACGAGATTAACGATTGTCGCCTGAAAACCTAAATTATTGAGAAAAAAACGACATTGAGCTACTTTCGAATTATTAAAATAATTGGGCTCTTCGTTTGCAAGGATGCTTAATTAACTTTTTATAATAATTGGGGCTAAAAGTATTTTCTTTTCTGAAACTTTTGGTTGGGATGATTCAGGAAGGAGAAGGTAGTCGATGGACCTTTTTTCTGACGATTTTTGACAATGAAAGACCATTTTCCGACAGTTTTTGACGATAAAAGACCATTTACCGACAGTTTTTGATTAGAAAAGAAGACCCTTTCAGCCTGATTTTGACTCTTATTGACAAGAAAAGACCATTTACCGACGGTTTTTGACAAGAAAGGACCATTTACCTTCAGTTTTTAACAAGAAAAGACCATTTACCGACGGTTTTGGACAAGAAAACACCATTTTCCGACAGTGTTTGACTAGAAAAGAAGACCCTTTTTAGCCTGATTTGGACCCTTATTGGCAAGAAAAGACTATTTCTGATCAGTAAAAACCCTTTGTAGAAAGATTTTATAGTTTTTTGACCAAAAAAGACCCTCATTGACAAGAAAAGACCATTTACCGACAGTTTTTGACTAGAAAAGAATAACCTTTCAGCCTGATTTTGACTCTTATTGACAAGAAAAGACCATTTACCGACGGTTTTTGCCAAGAAAGGACCATTTACCGTCAGTTTTTGACAAGAAAAGACCATTTATCGTCAGTTTTTGACAATAAAGGACCATTTACCGACAGTTTTTGACAAGAAAAGACCATTTAATGACGGTTTTGGACAAGAAAACACCATTTTCCGACAGTTTTTGACTAGAAAAGAAGACCTTTTTAGCCTGATTTGGACCCTTATTGGCAAGAAAAGACTATTTTTGACCAGTAAAAACCCTTTGTAGAAAGATTTTATAGCTTTTTGACCAGAAAAGACCCTATTTGACAAGAAAAGACCCTTTTTGACAAGGAAAGACCATTTTCAGACAGTTTTTGACACGAAAAGACCATTATCCGACAGTTTTTGACAAGAAAAGACCATTTTCCGACAGTTTTTGACAAGAAAAGACCATTTACCGACGGTTTTTGACAAGAAAAGACCATTTACCGACAGTTTTTGACAAGAAAAGACCATTTACCGACAGTTTTTGACAAGAAAACACCATTTTCCGACAGTTTTTGACTAGAAAAGACGACGTTTTTCAGCCTGATTTGGACCCTTATTGGCAAGAAAAGACTATTTTTGACCACTAAAAACCCTTTGTAGAAAGATTTTATAGCTTTTTGACCAGAAAAAACCCTTTTTGACAAAAAAAAGACCATTTTCAGACAGTTATGGACAAGAAAAGACCATTTTCTGACGATTTTTGACAATAAAAGACCATTTTCCGACGATTTTTGACAAGAAAAGACCATTTACCGACGGTTTTTGACAAGAAAAGACCATTTACCGACAGTTTTTGACAAGAAAAGACCATTTACCGACGGTTTTTGACAAGAAAAGACCATTTTCCGACAGTTTTTTTATTAGAAAAGACGACGTTTTTCAGCCTGATTTGGACCCTTATTGGCAAGAAAAGACTATTTTTGACCACTAAAAACCCTTTGTAGAAAGATTTTATAGCTTTTTGACCAGAAAAGACCCTATTTGACAAGAAAAGACCCTTTTTGACAAGGAAAGACCATTTTCAGACAGTTTTTGACACGAAAAGACCATTTTCCGACAGTTTTTGACAAGAAAAGACCATTTTCCGACAGTTTTTGACAAGAAAAGACCATTTACCGACGGTTTTTGACAAGAAAGGACCATTTACCTTCAGTTTTTAACAAGAAAAGACCATTTACCGACGGTTTTTGACAAGAAAAGACCATTTACCGACAGTTTTTGGCAAGAAAAGAAGACCCTTTTCAGCCTGATTTGGACCCTTATTGGCAAGAAAAGACTATTTTTGACCAGTAAAAACCCTTTGTAGAAGGATTTTATAGCTTTTTGACCAGAAATGACCCTATTTGACAAGAAAAGACCCTTTTTGACAAGGAAAGACCATTTTCAGACAGTTTTTGACACGACAAGACCATTTTCCGACAGTTTTTGACAAGAAAAGACCATTTTCCGACAGTTTTTGACAAGAAAAGACCATTTCCCGACGACATTGAGCTACTTTCGAATTATTAAAATAATTGGGCTCTTAGTTTGCAAGGATGCTTAATTAACTTTTCATAATAATTAGGGCTAAAAGTATTTTCTTTTCTGAAACTTTTGGTGGGGATGTTTCAGGAAGGAGAAGGTAGTCGATGGACCTTTTTTCTGACGATTTTTGACAATAAAAGACCATTTTACGACAGTTTTTGACGATAAAAGACCATTTAATGACGGTTTTGGACAAGAAAACACCATTTTCTGACAGTTTTTGACAAGAAAATAAGACCCTTATTGGCAAGAAAAGACTATTTTTGACCAGTAAAAACCCTTTGTAGAAAGATTTTATAGCTTTTTGACCAGAAAAGACCCTATTTGACAAGAAAAGACCCTTTTTGACAAGGAAAGACCATTTTCAGACAGTTTTTGACAAGAAAAGACCATTTAATGACGGTTTTGGACAAGAAAACACCATTTTCTGACAGTTTTTGACAAGAAAAGAAGACCCTTATTGGCAAGAAAAGACTATTTTTGACCAGTAAAAACCCTTTGTAGAAAGATTTTATAGCTTTTTGACCAGAAAAGACCCTATTTGACAAGAAAAGACCCTTTTTGACAAGGAAAGACCATTTTCAGACAGTTTTTGACAAGAAAAGACCATTTTCAGACAGTTTTTGACAAGAAAAGACCATTTTCAGACAGTTTTTGACAAGAAAAGACCATCAGTTTTTTACAAGAATCGTCCATTTCCCGACGACATTGAGCTACTTTCGAATTATTAAAATAATTGGGCTCTCCGTTTGCAAGAATTAGGGCTAAAAGTATTTTCTTTTCTGAAACTTTTGGTTGGGATGTTTCGGGAAGGAGAAGGTCGTCGATGGACCTCAAAACCTTGCGGCTACAGTCCGGGCTAGCCTGGCTCTTACTCATGCGTGAATATTGGTAAATTGCGTCATCGGGGAGAAAAGGAGTCTCGAAATAATTATTTATCGGCAAGGCGCTAAGGCCCCGTTCCTGGAATTTTTTTTTCTCGCTATCACATTTTCGTCAGCATTCTCAAAAATGAACACTTATAGTCGAAATTCCGGCCCTTTTTATTTAAATTATAGAAAATACAATCCATTGTGGAGTATATGACCTTCATTTCTAGACTACAAATTGAAGAAGATAATGCATTTGGAGACCAAGGACAGAAGAAACCACTATAGAAGCGAATAAACCGCATCTTTTCATTGATTTTTTAACCCTAGAGGTAGACCTTTTTTGACAAGAAGAGACCCTTTTTGACAAGGAAAGACCATTTTCAGACAGTTTTTGACAAGAAAAGACCATTTTCCGACAGTTTTTGACAAGAAAAGACCATTTTCAGACGTTTTTTGACAAGAAAAGACCATTTTCAGACGGTTTTTGACAAGAAAAGACCATTTTCAGCCTGACTTTGAACCTTTTGGACAGGAGAAGACCCTTTTCAGACTGATTTTGACCCTTTCTGACAAAGACACTTTTCAGGCAGATGCAGAAGGGTCTTTTTTTGTTGTCACAAAAGGTTCAAAATCTAGCTGAAAAGGGTCTTTTCTTGTGAAAAAGGGTCAAAATCTGGTTGAAAAAGGTCTTCTCTTGTGAAAAAGGGTTACAATCTGGCTGAAAAGGGTCTTTTCTCGTCAAAAAGGGTCAAAATCTAGCCCAAAAGGGTCTTTCCTTGTGAAAAAAGGGTCAAAATCTGACTGAAAGAGGTCTTTCCATATCAAAAAAGGGTCAAAATCTGGCTGAAAAGGGTCTTTCCTTGTGAAAAAGGGTCAAAATCTGGTTGAAAAAGGTCTTCTCTTGTGAAAAAGGGTTACAATCTGGCTGAAAAGGGTCTTTTCTCGTCAAAAAGGGTCAAAATCTAGCCCAAAAGGGTCTTTCCTTGTGAAAAAAGGGTCAAAATCTGACTGAAAGAGGTCTTTCCATATCAAAAAAGGGTCAAAATCTGGCTGAAAAGGGTCTTTCCTTGTGAAAAAGGGTCAAAATCTGGTTGAAAAAGGGTCTTCTCTTGTGAAAAAGGGTTACAATCTGGCTGAAAAGGGTCTTTTCTCGTCAAAAAGGGTCAAAATCTAGCCCAAAAGGGTCTTTCCTTGTAAAAAAAAAGGTCAAAATCTGACTGAAAGAGGTCTTTCCATATCAAAAAAGGGTCAAAATCAGGCTGAAAAGGGTCTTTTCTTGTGAAAAAGGGTCAAAATCTGGTTGAAAAAGGTTTTCTCTTGTGAAAAAGGGTTAAAATCTTGCTGAAAAGGGTCTTTTCTCGTCAAAAAGGGTCTTTCCTTGTGAAAAAAAAGGGTCAAAATCTGTCTGAAAGAGGTCTTTCCATATCAAAAAAGGGTCAAAATCTGGCTGAAAAGGGTCTTTTCTTGTGAAAAAGCGTCAAAATCTGGTTGAAAAAGGTCTTCTCTTGTGAAAAAGGGTTACAATCTGGCTGAAAAGGGTCTTTTCTCGTCAAAAAGGGTCAAAATCTAGCCCAAAAGGGTCTTTCCTTGTGAAAAAAAAGGGTCAAAATCTGACTGAAAGAGGTCTTTCCATATCAAAAAAGGGTCAAAATCAGGCTGAAAAGGGTCTTTTCTTGTGAAAAAGGGTCAAAATCTGGTTGAAAAGGGTCTTCTCTTGTGAAAAAGGGTTAAAATCTGGCTGAAAAGGGTCTTTTCTCGTCAAAAAGGGTCAAAATCTAGCCCAAAAGGGTCTTTTCTTGTGAAAAAGGGTCAAAATCTGGTTGAAAAGGGTCTTCTCTTGTGAAAAAGGGTTAAAATCTGGCTGAAAAGGGTCTTTTCTCGTCAAAAAGGGTCAAAATCTAGCCCAAAAGGGTCTTTCCTTGTGAAAAAAAAACGGTCAAAATCTGACTGAAAGAGGTCTTTCCATATCAAAAAAGGGTCAAAATCAGGCTGAAAAGGGTCTTTTCTTGTGAAAAAGGGTCAAAATCTGGTTGAAAAGGGTCTTCTCTTGTGAAAAAGGGTTACAATCTAGTTGAAAAGGGTCTTTTCTCGTCAAAAAGGGTCAAAATCTAGCCCAAAAGGGTCTTTCTTTGTGAAAAAAAAGGGTCAAAATCTGACTGAAAGAGGTCTTTCCATATCAAAAAAGGGTCAAAATCTGGCTGAAAAGGGTCTTTTCTTGTGAAAAAGGGTCAAAATCTGGTTGAAAAGGGTCTTCTCTTGTGAAAAAGGGTTACAATCTGGCTGAAAATGGTCTTTTCTCGTCAAAAAGGGTCAAAATCTAGCCCAAAAGGGTCTTTCCTTGTGAAAAAAAAAGGTCAAAATCTGACTGAAAGAGGTCTTTCCATATCAAAAAAGGGTTAAAATCTGGCTGAAAAGGGTCTTTTCTTGTGAAAAAGGGTCAAAATCTGGTTGAAAAGGGTCTTCTCTTGTGAAAAAGGGTTACAATCTGGCTGAAAAGGGTCTTTTCTCGTCAAAAAGGGTCAAAATCTAGCCCAAAAGGGTCTTTCCTTGTGAAACAAAGGGTCAAAATCTGACTGAAAGAGGTCTTTCCATATCAAAAAAGGGTCAAAATCTGGCTGAAAAGGGTCTTTTCTTGTGAAAAAGGGTCAAAATCTGGTTGAAAAGGGTCTTCTCTTGTGAAAAAGGGTTACAATCTAGTTGAAAAGGGTCTTTTCTCGTCAAAAAGGGTCAAAATCTAGCCCAAAAGGGTCTTTCCTTGTGAAAAAAAACGGTGTGAAAAAAATCTGACAGAAAGAGGTCTTTCCATATCAAAAAAGGGTCAAAATCAGGCTGAAAAGGGTCTTTTCTTGTGAAAAAAGGGTCAAAATCTGGTTGAAAAGGGTCTTCTCTTGTGAAAAAGGGTTACAATCTGGCTGAAAAGGGTCTTTTCCCGTCAAAAAGGGTCAAAATCTAGCCCAAAAGGGTCTTTCCTTGTGAAAAAAAAGGGTCAAAATCTGACTGAAAGAGGTCTTTCCATATCAAAAAAGGGTCAAAATCTGGCTGAAAAGGGTCTTTTCTTGTGAAAAAGGGTCAAAATCTGGTTGAAAAGGGTCTTCTCTTGTGAAAAAGGGTTACAATCTGGCTGAAAAGGGTCTTTCCTTGTGAAAAAAAGGTCAAAATCTGACTGAAAGAGGTCTTTCCATATCAAAAAAGGGTCAAAATCTGGCTGAAAAGGGTCTTTTCTTGTGAAAAAGGGTCAAAATCTGGTTGAAAAGGGTCTTCTCTTGTGAAAAAGGGTTACAATCTGGCTGAAAAGGGTCTTTTCTCGTCAAAAAGGGTCAAAATCTAGCCCAAAAGGGTCTTTCCTTGTGAAAAAAAAGGTCAAAATCTGACTGAAAGAGGTCTTTCCATATCAAAAAAGGGTCAAAATCAGGCTGAAAAGGGTATTTTCTTGTCAAAAAGGGTCAAATTTAGCTCATAAGGAAGAGAAGATTGGTTTGCTATGTATACCACAATAATTCAGATTTTTGGGATCTTTTATCTTCTATAAATTCATCAAAATCTATTTATAACAGCTTTTAACAAGGCATTGTGAAAGGTTCCCCCTTAAATGTTAATGACTGCCGTCTGCGTTAGTAATTAGCCATCCTACGTCCTTCTCCCTTTTAAACAGTAAAAACAAAGGTTTTCACTCAAAATTTTTCGAATTTATAAATAAAGTGTTTTTATCAGAAATCATACCTGCTTACTTTCTATTGTTAAAAATGCCAATTTTATTGAAAAATAGATTGAAATAGCCAATTGTGACTAGGTAAGGAAAAGTGATAGGTTTGGCTATGGCATGGGCAAGGTAGGTGTTAGGTGCATTAGGAATCAGGAAATTAATCCGAAGCATGGATAATGGATTCATATTTATTAGGTGAGATCGATGGACTCCAGATGTCCATCGATCTCTGTTTTCTAAAATTATAGCATTGCAAGCGTAGGGATATCCAGATCACGGCATTCTATGAATAATAGACGCCTCACAGACTCCCCAGGGCATAGCTTTACGGAAAATGCAGCCAAAACTTAAAAAATTCAAGTTTGTACACCATAGCGAGAAGTAAATCTATTGTCTTTGTACGTTAGCGTTATTAAATATTAATTTTTAATTTATTTTTGGCCGATTTTCCTTTATTTCTATTTTTACAGTTCTTTTTTTCTTTAATTTTTTAACGTCATCACTTTTATTAAATTATTTTGTTTATTATTGAAACAATTTTGAAAATATTTCGTATAAGGCGCACCTAGCGGCCAAAATACGAATCTTTCAAGTATTTGGGTTCCGGAGGCCACCGTTGGGTGGTGTTTCATTATTAGGTATGTATTATTCATAGCCCTTGATGTTTTATGTCGTATAATTAATATATTTCATATATTATTTCGCCTAAAGGTCTTTATTCTCAATTAAGTGGGTAGTGGAGGTGATGGGGGTTTGTGGAGAGGTCTCTAGAGCCACGAATTTTCGAAAAGTTTGATTTATAGGGGCCTCCTCCATAACTAGGTTTAAAGAAAAAGGGAATTGTAGACAGAAATTTATAATTTTTTTTTTTTTTTTGTGCATTTGGTGGTTATAATCAGAAAATTGTCTTTTGATCGCACAATTCAGGAGGTTTTGGGCAGAAAATTGATTCAACGATAAATTTGGAAGTTTTTAAACCATTTGCTTTGTATAATTTGGGGGATTTTGGACATTAAATCCGCTCAAAAACACCAAAAATTGTCATTTTCTGTCTAAATTTGGGAGAGTTAGGATAATGCAGTTATGCGCTGAAAATTAGACTTTTATCGATTTTTAAGCAAAAAATGGAAGTTCCAAACAGAAAATTGGCTTTGTATTATACAATATGGGAAATTTTGGACATAAAATTGGTCCAAAATGTCTAAAAAACAGGAGAACAATAAAAAAATAAATAAAACAACGAAATTTTTTTTAATAAGTAAACTTAAACAAGAAAATATGAGAATGTTAACATTTTGAAAAATACACATCTATTGGTTCAATGATAAATTAGTCATGGCAGCTATAAGAGTGTTGTGATCGAAAGTTTGAGGATTCCTATTGAAACTTTTGACCAATTCAAATTGGCTGTCTGAAGAATAGAAAAACTGCAAAATGTTTACTAAGCAGCTCGCTTCTTGCCCTGAAAGCGATTGGTTGTCGTATTCCCCAAGCATGAGGACAATATCTTGAGGAAGATCGGGGAAATAAGTGAGGCAAAGGCATTCTGGGCAGTTTTCTTTATGGAGCTTGTACTGAGCTACGGATGCTAAATGGATCGAATTTTCTTGCTGTTGCGACATGAAGAATTCGTATCCTGCTCCTCTTGGCAGCGGGAGCAAAAATGTCGGGAAATCTTTGCATTTTTTCATAAATTTGTTGAAAACGTCTTTAGTCATGCTGGCATAAATGACGTCATCTTTGTTCCTGTAGTATTCTTTCCAGATCGCTTCTATTTCGATGACGCTCTTCCCTTTAAGAAGGTCGACGTTCATTATGCTGTCTAATGTTTTGTCTTTGTAGCCTCTTTTTTCTTTAGGCTTTTCTATTTTGTGGTCCGATTGAAGTTTCGGCGGCTTGAGCTTTTCCTCGTATTTCTGCTTTTGTTCTTCGACTTCTTTGATTTTCTGCTCGAATGCTTCTGGGTCCGCTGAACGCAGAGAGTTTATCTTGGCGGCGTATTTTTCAAAATATGGGTTCTTCTCGAGGTCTTCTTGGGCTTTTGCGAGATTAAAAGGCGATGTCATTATCGAACGGTAGATTCCTCGCAAATTGTTTAAGCGAACAAATTTCGTGCACAATGCCATGAACATCTAAAATTAAATTAAATTATGATAAAATATACATTTTATGAGTGATTTTGCAGCCAATCCTAGGTTTCAAAAACCTGGTTTTTGAGTATACTGCGGTACCATGGCTGCAAGATCACTTATAAATCAAAATGAAATTATTCCAAAGAAAAAAAAAGCAATACCGGTCAGATATAGGAAATTCAAATTATTTACATAATAAGAATCTTTCGGTTTGAGTTGAAGAATCTAAATGAAGAAAAAGTATAACCTGAAAGAACCTTCGTTTGTAACCTTCTAATACTTTCGCTGGTTGCCTTTTTTGTTTTTATGACGTCATAATTGGTAGGGGGTTTGAAAACTTACCGCCAACTTTTATCGATGGCAAAACATCAAACAACAAAAAAAGACAAAAATGGATCAAACGAGACCAAACAAGCCAAAAATGGATAAAAGGGCTCAAATAAGCCAAAAATGGATCAAAACCAATAAGAGCCCAATAAGCCAAAAAGGGATCAAAAACCACCAATAAGAGCCCAAATAAGCCAAAAATTGATCAACTACTAGGGCCCCAAGTGTCCAAAAAGGGTCAAAAATCAAGCTAAAAGGGCCCCTAGTGTCCAAAAAAGGGTCAAAATTCAGGCTAAAAGGGCCCTAAGTGTCCAAAATGGGTCAAAAACAAGCTAAAAGGGCCCTTAGTGTCCAAAATTCAGGCTAAAAGGGCCCTTAGTGTCCTAAAAGGGTCAAAAATCAAGCTAAAAAGGGTCCCTAGTGTCCAAAAAAAAGGGTCAAAATTCAAGCTAAAAGGGCCCCTGGTGTCCAAAAAGGGTCAAAATTCAAGCTAAAAGGGCCCCTGGTGTCCAAAAAAGAGTCAAAATTCAGGCTAAAAGGGCCCTTAGTGTCCAAAAAGGACCCTTAGTGTCCAAAAAGGGCCAAAAATCAAGCTAATAGGGCCCCTAGTGTCCAAATAAGGGTCAAAATTCAAGCTAAATGGCCCCTGGTGTCCAAATAAGGGTCAAAATTCAAGCTAAATGGGCCCCCTTGTGTCCAAAAAGGGTCAAAAATCTAGCTAAAAAGGGCCCCTAGTGTCCAAAAAAGGGTCAAAATTCAGGCTAAATGGCCCCTAGTGTCCAAAAAGGATAAAAAATAAAGCTAAAAAGGGCCCCTAGTGTCCAAAAATGGTCAAAAATCGAGCTAGGTAAAAAAAGGTCCCCAAGTGTCCAAAAAAGGGTCAAAATACAGGCTAAAAGGGCCCCTAGTGTCCAAAAAGGGTCAAAAATCAAGATAAAAAGGGCCCCTAGTGTCCAAAAAAGGGTCAAAATACAGGCTAAATGGCCCCTGGTGTCCAAATAAGGGTCAAAATTCAAGCTAAATGGGCCCCCTTGTGTCCAAAAAGGGTCAAAAATCTAGCTAAAAAGGGCCCCTAGTGTCCAAAAAAGGGTCAAAATTCAGGCTAAATGGCCCCTAGTGTCCAAAAAGGGTCAAAAATCAAGCTAAAAGGGCCCCTAGTGTCCAAAAAGGGCCAAAAATCAAGCTAATAGGGCCCCTAGTGTCCAAATAAGGGTCAAAATTCAAGCTAAATGGCCCCTGGTGTCCAAATAAGGTTCAAAAATCAAGCTAAAAGGGCCCCTAGTGTCCAAAAAGGGTCAAAAATCAAGCTAAAAGGGCCCCTAGTGTCCAAAAAGGGTCAAAATTCAGGCTAAAAGGGCCCTTAGTGTCCAAAAAGGATCAAAACTCAAGCTAAAAAGGGCCCCTAGTGTAAAAAAAAAAGGTCAAAATTCAAGCTAAAAGGGCCCCTAGTATCCAAAAAGGGTCAAAAATCAAGCTAAAAGGTTCCATAGTGTCCAAAAATCGAGATAAAAGGGCCCCTAGTGTCCAAAAAAGGGTTAAAATTCAGGCTAAAAGGGTCCCTAGTGTCCATAAAGGGTCAAAAATCAAGCTAAAAGGTTCCATAGTGTCCAAAAATCGAGATAAAAGGGCCCCTAGTGTCCAAAAAAGGGTCAAAATTCAGGCTAAAAGGGCCCTTAGTGTCCAAAAAGGGTCAAAAATCAAGTTAAAAGGGCCCCTGGTGTCCAAAATGGACAAAAATCAAGCTAAAAGGGCCCCTAGTGTCCAAAAAAGGGTCACAATTCAGGCTAAAAGGGCCCCTAGTGTCCAAAAAAGGGTCAAAATTCAAGCTAAAAGGGCCCCTAGTGTCCAAAAACCAAGCTAAAAGGGCCCCTAGTGTCCAAAAATCAAGCTAAAAGGGCCCCTAGTGTCCAAAAATCAAGATAAAAGTGCCCCTAGTGTCCAAAAAGGGTCAAAAATCAAGCTAAAAGGTCCCATAGTGTCCAAAAATCAAGATAAAAGGGCCCCTAGTGTCCAAAAAAGGGTCACAATTCAGGCTAAAAGGGCCCCTAGTGTCCAAAAAGGGTCAAAAATCAAGCTAAAAAGGGCCCATAGTGTCCAAAAAGGATCAAAATCGGCCTTGCTGCATCCCTTGGGATATTTCCCGATCTCCCTGTGGGCCCATCCGACCCTTTCCGAACAAATTTTTACATTTTGATGAGGCCGAAATGAATATCGGCGATCTTTCATCCCTAATAAAATTTATGGACACGATTACAGGTCGTAATTAGGAGGCCGGGAAGTGAATAAATAGGTAAGTGAAAAATTAGAAAGTGTACCATGCTGGATGGGGTGGGCGGGGAGGTGGGGGAGGGGATCCCGGCCTAGGGAAGCCTCCGTCAACGCTGGACCCTCTCCGGGCAGCGCACTTTGAGCCATGCTCCTCGTCAGGCAACATGATTTTAGTTCTTCACATCCTTTTAGTTTTCGCCGATATCACCACTTCCCAAGTAAGTCAACATCTTTTTGAATAAAATTGTTTGAAGAGGACCAGGAAATTCTGCCTGGACCCTGGGTTCCTTTCAATCAAAATTTTTTTGTCGAAAACTGAATATTTCAAGCCTGCAGTTTGTCAAAATGATAGAAAATTCTGGGGTCCACCCTTAGTGAGGTCGAAAAAATGTTTTTATATCCCAAAAACGACATCAGATTCTTGTTTTTCGCCCTAAAAATAGTCAAAAACCACATTTTGGATGAAATCAAAAAATAAAAATTTCTGGTCGAAAAAGTGAAGAAGGGTCCCCCCTTTGGTGAGGTCGAAAAAAAATGTTTTTATATCCCAAAAACGACATCAGATTCTTGTTTTTCGCCCTAAAAATGGTCAAAAACCACATTTTGGATGAAATCAAAAAATAAAAATTTTCACGTCCAAAACGAAGAAGGGTCCCCCCTTTGGTGAGGTCGAAAAAAATGTTTTTATATCCCAAAAACGACATCAAATTCTTGTTTTTCGCCCTAAAAATGGTCAAAAACCACATTTTGGATGAAATCAAAAAATAAAAATTTCTGGTCGAAAAAGTGAAGAAGGGTCCCCCCTTTGGTGAGGTCGAAAAAAATGTTTTTATATCCCAAAAACGACTTCAGATTCTTGTTTTACACCCAAAAAATGGTCAAAAACCATATTTTGGGTGAAATCAAAAAATAAAAATTTTAAGTCGAAAAAGTGAAGAAGGGTCCCCCCTTTGGTGAGGTCGAAAAAAATGTTTTTATATCCCAAAAACGACTTCAGATTCTTGTTTTTCACCCTAAAAATGGTCAAAAACCACATTTTGGATGAAATCAAAAATAAAAATTTTCTGGTCGAAAAAGTGAAGAAGGGTCCCCCCTTTGGTGAGGTCGAAAAAAATGTTTTTATATCCCAAAAACGACTTCAGATTCTTGTTTTTCGCCCTAAAAATAGTCAAAAACCACATTTTGGATGAAATCAAAAAATAAAAATTTCTGGTCGAAAAAGTGAAGAAGGGTCCCCCCTTTGGTGAGGTCGAAAAAAATGTTTTTATATCCCAAAAACGACATCAGATTCTTGTTTTTCGCCCTAAAAATGGTCAAAAACCACATTTTGGATGAAATCAAAAAATAAAAATTTCTGGTCGAAAAAGTGAAGAAGGGTCCCCCCTTTGGTGAGGTCGAAAAAAATATTTTTATATCCCAAAAACGACTTCAGATTCTTGTTTTTCGCCCTAAAAATAGTCAAAAAACCACATTTTGGATGAAATCAAAAAATAAAAATTTTCAGTCGAAAAAGTGAAGAAGGGTCCCCCCTTTGGTGAGGTCGAAAAAAATGTTTTTATATCCCAAAAACGACATCAGATTCTTGTTTTTCGCCCTAAAAATGGTCAAAAACCACATTTTGGATGAAATCAAAAAATAAAAATTTCTGGTCGAAAAAGTGAAGAAGGGTCCCCCCTTTGGTGAGGTCGAAAAAAATGTTTTTATATCCCAAAAACGACATCAGATTCTTGTTTTTCGCCCTAAAAATGGTCAAAAACCACATTTTGGATGAAATCAAAAAATAAAAATTTTCTGGTCGAAAAATTGAAGAAGGGTCCCCCCTTTGGTGAGGTCGAAAAAAATGTTTTTATATCCCAAAAACGACATCAGATTCTTGTTTTTCGCCCTAAAAATAGTCAAAAAACCACATTTTGGACCAAATCAAAAATAAAAAATTTTCACGTCCAAAACGAAGAAGGGTCCCCCCTTTGGTGAGGTCGAAAAAAATGTTTTTATATCCCAAAAACGACATCAGATTCTTGTTTTTCGCCCTAAAAATGGTCAAAAACCACATTTTGGATGAAATCAAAAAATAAAAATTTCTGGTCGAAAAAGTGAAGAAGGGTCCCCCCTTTGGTGAGGTCGAAAAAAATGTTTTTATATCCCAAAAACGACATCAAATTCTTGTTTTTCGCCCTAAAAATAGTCAAAAACCACATTTTGGATGAAATCAAAAAATAAAGATTTCTGATCGAAAAAGTGAAGAAGGGTCCCCCCTTTGGTGAGGTTGAAAAAAATATTTTTAAATCCCAAAAACGACTTCAGATTCTTGTTTTTCGCCCTAAAAATAGTCAAAAAACCACATTTTGGACCAAATCAAAAATAAAAAAATTTCACGTCCAAAACGAAGAAGGGTCCCCCCCTTTGAAAATGTTTTTATATCCCAAAAACGACCTTAGATTCTTGTTTTTCGCCCTAAAAATAGTCAAAAACCACATTTTGGATGACCCCCAAATATTCACGAAAAGACAATTTTTCAATGCTTTCTTTCGAGTTTTCATTTCCTGGTGCATAAATAATGCAGAAAATTGGTGACTTTTACCCGATAGCGCTTTCTTCCTAAAAGCAGTCTTATTTTCAATTTGGACCGTGACTGAATATAATTCTTTTCTTGCACTTTTTCCTTTTTTATGCCCAAGTTGGTCATTTTTTTGGGCTTATGTGTGGCATTAAGAATATGTTATAACATTTTATAGCTCATTTTGTAATTTTCAGTTTAATTGGTCAAGCTTGGTTAGGGAACTGCATCTTCTTTCACTTTTTGTCGATGTTTCCAGTTTTTGAAATTTCTTGGTTTACCATCTAAGGATTGTTGCGGTTAACATTTGGTTAACATGTTATGAATGTTTGGGGTTTTTTGGCTTGGACTATTGCAATGCCATGGATTGTTGCTTCAACTGTCTTCGACGCCCCATTGTTTACAATGATTAGTTTAATTACTAAGTTCCCAAGCTACAATTACGTTTAACGCTCCCTTTTAAATTCGTTTCATTGCTCGCGGTTATTAAACTGCATGTCTGGAACTAACCTTGCATATTTCGATAGTCCGCCATTGCTTACCAAACACGTCAAAATCATCGAAGAAGTAATTTGAGAGTTTGGGGTAATTTGAGTGATTTGGGGGAATCATAGAGGATGTTTTGGGGTAATAGTTGGAGGAGGGGTAATTATTGTCAGTTGTGGGTAATGGGGTAGTTTGGGGGATGAATTGGGGGAATCAAGGAGGGTGTTTTGGGGTAATAGTTGGAGTATTATTGTCAGTTGTGGGTGATGGGGTAGTTTGGGGGATAAATTGGGGGAATCAAGGAGGGTGTTTTGGGGTAATAGTTGGGGGGGGGTTAATTAAGGTAAGTTGTGGGTAATGGGGTGATTTGGAGGAATCAAGGGAGGTGTTTTGGGGGTAATAGATGGGGGGAGGGGTTATTTGGGGGATAAATTGGGGGAATCAAGGAGGGTGTTTTGGGGTAATAGTTGGGGGTGATTAGTGTCAGTTGTGGGTAATGGGGTGATTTGAGGGATGAATTGGAGGAATAATGGAGGGAGTTTTGGGGTGATAGTTTGGGGGGTAATTAGTGTCTGTTGTGGTAATGGGCTGATTTGGGGGGTTCGAGGAGGGTGTTTTGGGGTAAAAGTTTGGTTGAATTAGGACCAATGGTGAATGGAGGTAATGGGGTGATTTCTGGGTAAATTGGGGGAATCATCATGGAGGGGATTTAGGGGTAATAGTTGGTGGGGGGTTAGTGTTAGTTTTGGGTAATGGGGTGATTTGAGGGATAAATTGGGGGAATCAAAGAGAGTGTTTTGGGGTAATAGTTGGGGGGGTGATTAGTGTCAGTTGTGGGTAATGGGGTAATTTGGGGGATAAATTGGGGGAGTCAAGGAGGGTGTTTTGGGGTAATAGTTGGGGGGGTTAGTGTCAGTTTTGGGTAATGGGGTAATTTGGGGTAATCAAAGAGGATGGTTTGGGGAAATAGCTGTGGGGGGTGATTAGTGTCAGTTGTGGGTAATGTGGTAATTTGGGGGATAAATTGGGGGAATCAAGGAGGGTGTTTTGGGGTAATAGTTTGGGGGATTAATTAATGTAAGTTGTGGGTAATGGGGTGATTTGGGGGAATCATAGAGGATGTTTTGGGGTAATAGTGGGGGGGGGGTTAGTGTCAGTTTAGGGTAATGGGGTAAATTGGGGGATAAATTGGGGGATTCGAGGAGGGTGTTTTGGGGTAATAGTGGGGGGTTGTTATTGCCAGTTGTGGGTAATCTGGGGCATAAATTGGGGGAATCAAGGAGGATGATTTGGGGTAATAGTTTGTGGGGGAATAAGGATCAATGGGGGGGGGTAATGGGGTGATTTGGGGGAATCATATAAAGAGGGGGGTGCATCCTTTGATTATTTTATCCTCCTCTCCATCCTAAGACTGCTGCTCGGTGTATTTTTGTCTTAATTGCATTTGATACGGAATCTCGATTGGCGGGAGACGAATCTCGCTTTTTGAAAGGACGGCTTAATTCACCTTCTGAATAATTCAATCTTATTGTCTTACGTTTTTTGGGTTTTTGATCCTTCTTGTCCGTTTGACGTAACGATTTGTTCCGGTCGCGCTGAGGAGGATGAGTACAAGGAGAAACGTTCCTTTTCCTCAAATGGAGGCATTTTAATTAAAGGAACCCCATTTCAAGGACCCGACTCTGCAGGAAGAGCAAATCAATCAAAATCGTCCGAAAAAGACAAAGAGCTCCGCCGTCCGACAGAAAATCCTTCGACCCTCAAAACGAATCCATCCGAAACTCCAAATGATTCAATTTTTGGGCCTTTTTCAATAAAGAATTCATACATTTCTTGACCCAAATTGGTTGAACTCCCAAGCCTGGTCCCAACTCCGGGTGGATGCTCAGTGGAGGTCATTTTGAGCCACTCTTTTCTAATAATCGTGATAATAAAGTTTAAATAAAATTATATATATCTTGCATCCCTGTTCCTAGTTCCACCTTAAAGAATATTGTATAAGCGTGCAAGATAAAAAAAAAGAAGAGAATTAGGAATAAAAATCAGTGCATGACCGTTGTATAACATATCACTGAAAAAAATGTTCTAATTCAATTAAAAAACACGTTCAAAAAATGATAGGGTTTCAGCAAAAATGGAGATTTCAGTAGAAAACCATCGATTTTCACAAAGTTTTTGAGAAAGTTCACGTTTTAGGGGTTTCACTTTCAGACCTAAACCTAGGGTGACCACATGGGCCAGATTTTGACCCTTTTTTGACAAGAAAAGATCCTTTTTAGCCTGCATTGGACCCTTTATTGATATGGAAAGAACCCTTTCAGTCAAGTTTTGACCCTTTTTGACAAGGAAAGACCCTTTCCAGCCAGAGTTTGACCTTTTTTTGGAAGGAAACGAAACTTTTCAGCCAGATTTCGACCTTTTCCAGCCAGATTTCGGCCGTTTTTTGAAAGGAAAAGATCCTTTCCAGCTAGATTTCGACCGTTTTTTGAAAGGAAAAGACCCTTTCCAGCCAGATTTCGACAGTTTTTGAAAGGAAAAGATCCTTTCCAGCTAGATTTCGACCGTTTTTTGAAAGGAAAAGACCCTTTCCAGCCAGATTTCGACAGTTTTTGAAAGGAAAAGATCCTTTCCAGCTAGATTTCGACCGTTTTTTGAAAGGAAAAGATCCTTTCCAGCTAGATTTCGACAGTTTTTGAAAGGAAAAGATCCTTTCCAGCTAGATTTCGACCGTTTTTTGAAAGGAAAAGACCCTTTCCAGCCAGATTTTGACCGTTTTTGAAAGGAAAAGAATCTTTCCAGCCAGATTTTGACCGTTTTTTAAAAGGAAAAGACCCTTTCCAGCCAGATTTTGACCGTTTTTGAAAGGAAAAGAATCTTTCCAGCCAGATTTTGACCGTTTTTTAAAAGGAAAAGACCCTTTCCAGCCAGATTTTGACCGTTTTTGAAAGGAAAAGACCCTTTCCAGCCAGATTTTGACCGTTTTTGAAAGGAAAAGAATCTTTCCAGCCAGATTTTGACCGTTTTTTGAAGGAAAAGACCCTTTCCAGCCAGATTTCGAAAGGAAATGACCCTTTCCAGCCAGATTTTGACCTTTTTTTTGAAAGGAAACGAAACTTTTCAGATTTAGAGTTTCGACCACCCTATCCAGACCAGACACGACCTTTTAGCTTTTCGAAAATTTTTAAATGAATTTCTACGCTTATTTTCCGGATGATCGGTTTCGGGATGTGAACATTGATTGAAAGGGAATCGAAAACTCAGTCGGCGTTACGGTTCTTGGCTCCTCTAGCGATCTCACGTGGTCACTTGGACTTTCATCGTTTTTAGGACGCCGACCAAAGTCCACCCGTCGATTTTTTACGGACGACGAATATCATATTTGTCCGTCGACGAACACACGGTCAACATTCTGAGAACAATAGGCCAGGAAGTAGCTCCCCCTCCACCCGCCCTTATTACATTATCTTTATTTTCATATTTTTCATTTATATCCGTGCCAAAAAAAATTACCCGATCAAAGCTTTCAACCTGTCAAGCCTTTTTTTGTATATAGTAACAAAAAAAATTCGATTTTTTACAGTTTTTCCCTCGTAACTTCTGAAGCATTAGTTTTATGCGAAAGTTCACTTAAAACAATAATAAAGCTTATAAAATTACGTAAAATTTAAGCCCAACCCTAGCTCCGTAGGTCTAATAGTTTCTGAGATATTGGACTTTAAAGGTTTGAATCTTTGAAGCCCAATATCTCAGGAACTGTTGGACTTACAGAGATGGGGTTGGTATTAAATTTTAGGTAATTTTATAACCTTTATTAATGTTATAAGTGACCTTTCGCGTAAAACTAATGTTTCGGAAGTTATGAGGCAAAAATTGGACGAATTCAAAGTATGAATGATTCCTCGATAGTGGCCAACTTCCGACAGCGTGTTCTTAAATACAAGATTGTTTTAACGGTTCGTTTCATCTCGAGTTACTAAGTAGAGACCGTTAAAGATGAAAAAACCTTAAAGTTTATATTTTGAGTTTTTATAAATAATTCGCCAAAAACGGCGCTCCTGAAATGTTTTTTTTTCTTAGCATCAAAAGTTTAATTGTCGAAATTGGGGCATTTTGAACTTTCGAAAATAATTGAAAAAAATCACAGAAAAAGAGGCCTAAATGTAGAACATTTTCCATTTTCATACGCATTCCTATCTATCTTGGTTTTCTAGAAAAAAATAATTTTCTGAAATCACGAAACACCATTTTTCTCGAAATCCGAAGCTGAAACTATGAACTTAGAGAAAAAATTTTAGCATAGGGAGTCCCCTTGCCTCACTCCCCTGGGGTTGATGAATTACTTTTGTCATAATTTTTGGACAAAAGGGCCCTTTTAACTACATAATGGTTATTTGTGACGAAAAGGGCCTTTTTAGCTAGGTTTTTGATCTTTTTTAGACACTAGGGGCCCTTTTGGCTAGGTTTTTGATCCTTTTTGGACACTAAGGGCCCTTTTTAGCTAGGTTTTTGATCTTTTTTAGACACCAGGGGCCCTTTTAGCTTGAATTTTGATCCTTTCTGGACACTAGGGGCCCTTTTTAGCTAGGTTTTTGATCTTTTTTACACACTAGGGGCCCTTTTAGCTTGAATTTTGACCCTTTATGGACACTAAGGGCCCTTTTGTTGTTTGATTTTGTTCCTTTACTATGAAAAGGGCCCTTTTAGCTTGAATTTTGACCCTTTTTTGGGCACTAGGGGCCCTTTTAGCTTGATTTTTTTGTTCCTTTTTAGACACTAGAGGGCCATTTCAGCTTGAATTTTGATCATTTTTTGGACACTAGGGGCCCTTTTTAGCTAGGTTTTTGATCTTTTTTAGACACTAGGGGCCCTTTTAGCTTGAATTGTGACCCTTTATGGACACTAAGGGCCCTTTTGTTGTTTGATTTTGTTCCTTTACTATGAAAAGGGCCCTTTTAGCTTGAATTTTGACCCTTTTTTGGGCACTAGGGTCCTTTTAGCTTGATTTTTTTGTTCCTTTTTAGACACTAGAGGCCCTTTCAGCTTCAATTTTGATCATTTTTGGACACCGAGGGCCCTTTTTAGCAAGGTTTTTGATCTTTTTTAGACACTAGGGGCCCTTTCAGCTTCAATTTTGATCTTTTTTGGACACTAGGGGCCCTTTTAGCCTGAATTTTGACTAGGGGTCTTCTTAACTAGATTTCGTCCCTAAATGGCCAAAAAAAAGTCTTTTTTGCTTGACTTTTGGCCTTTTTTTGGGCACCAGGGGCCCTTTTAACCTAATTTTGTTCCTTTACTATGAAAAGTAAATTGTTTTTAAATTAATATAGTGTTTTTAAATTAATTATGATTTTTTTTTGTCTGTTTTAGAAGAATCTAAAAAAAGTACTAAGCAGCTCAGATTGGATAAGTTTCTTAGGCCGAGAAAAAAACAGTAAGTAACACTTTTAAAGGAATCTATGGAAATAAGTTTAAAAGTTGGGCCTCAAGTGGGATTCGAACCTACGACCTCCAGCACTAACCACTGAGCTATTAGCCCAGCGAAGATCTGGCTTCTTATACCACAGGTTCCCCAATTCTTTTTTTTCTTCATTTTTACTGCGACCAATGAAAAAGTCGTTTTTCATAGAACACCCCTCGGATGCTTTCGAAATCGTCTGGCACGAAGGGGCAAAAGGTTCGGACGAACTTCTTATCGAGGCTCACGGGGAAGAGATGAAGTTAAAATTGGAGCCAAGTTCGCCTATTCTAGATCCACATTTCGTCCTCATATCCAGGAATCATAACCAAAGCGAACTTCTTCCTTTGGGACTCGTCAGGCCTTCCTGTTTCTACAAGAGCACCCAACATTATAAAGCTTCTCTTAACGTATGCGACGGAATGGTAAGTTTTCACGCCGAAATTTCCTATTGATATCTCACGTTAGAATCGCTACAACCGGATTCTCGTTAGCTTTTCCCTTCCCCATCTCACGCCAATCGTCCGCGGGAGGCTCGATCGTGGAAAAGTTCTCAAAGAACACTCATTATAATTGTTCAATGACATTTGAAGTGCAGAATGTGTTTTCGAAGGACTTCTGACGTCTTTATTGACCAGGTCATCCCCATTTTGATCCTTTAGGGGCCCTTTTTGGCTTGATTTTTGACCCTTTTTTGGACACTAGGGGCCCTTCCAAATGAGACCCTCGTTGCTAATGGAATAGAAATTTCAGAAAATTAAAAACAAAAGGGCTACCATGCAAGTCGAATCGATTCCGCTGCGGAGTTGATGGAAAAATAAAGGAATGAAAATCCGCTTTCCCGACGACAATGGCCATTTAGCCCAGTTTGACCGAACCGGACGGGCCAAACTCTTCCACTTATTCTCCGTTCATAATAAAAAATGAGAAAACTGATAAAGGAGAGAGAAAGAAGAAAAAAAATCAGGACGAAAACCACCGCTATTCATCGACGATTGGCAACGGTTTTGTTTTCTTTCAAATTTCCAACTCTCACTCTTCAGTTTTTCGACCCTGCTAAGCAAGATCGTTTTTCCAATTTGTTTTTTCAGAGCGGCATAGTATCATCGGAGGGTGGTGACTTCTACGCTATAAATCCGATACCGGAGACAATATATAAACGTCGAGGGAACCGCATACCTCATCTCGTTGTCAAAAGGTCTACTGGTAGTGCCAATCGTAAAGCGAAAGAAGAATACTTAAGAAGTACCCACGGTCGCCATCAACTTCCTCCTGTCCACGTCGAAACAGCCGTTTTCGTCGATCAAGACCTCTATAGACACATGACGACCAATTTCCCCAAAAATACCGACCAGCAACTCGTCACGTTCGTCCTAACAATGGTCAACGCGGTAAGTTTCCGATGTATTTTCCTTTTTTTGGGCACTAAAAATGGTCGGAATTTTTTTTTGAAAAGCGCGTCCTCATTCTTTTGGAAAACTACGAGATCCTTAGGGAGCAGTTTTTCCGAAAAAAATTTCCTCGGAAAAATACAAAATGCGATTTTCCACCAAAACTTAAATTTTGAAAAAACACATAGTCATCTTGTAGGTTTTGACGAGCTGATTTCAAATATGCTAATATTGAGAAGATCGGATGAATAGATTCGTCGGTAAGATGATTTTTAAGGGGAGAGTTGAACAAAGAGCAAAGATAAACATTTTTTTGCCAAGTTTTTTTCTAGTTTCAAGTTTTTTTCATCTTTATTTTGTACAGTTTTTCTGTAATGTTGAATTTTTATCCTTTGCAGACTGAACTTTTGAGAAATTTTTAAGACGTCCGTTCCATATTAGGTTCATTGCGCTCTTATTACGGTCTCGTCCGTTACTTCTCACACTTGCCCTGGGCGACATCTGATGATGAGATGCCCTTTTGTCTTTGGCCAGGCAACTGGAAAAACATAACATTCGTTCTTTGTTGAAATAAAACTTTTTTCAGGTTCAACTTTTGTACCATGACCCTTCTCTAGGGCGTCCTGTTTCTTTTGTGATGAAACGTCTTGAAATCCTCCATTCTGACCCTCCGGCCCTACAAAGGTCCGAAGATATAGATCGTTTCTTGAACAACTTCTGCAGCTGGCAAAGAGACGAGAATCCGCCAAATGATTCGGATCCGCTTCATTGGGACCACGCGCTCATCCTTACAGGTTTAGACTTGTACGTCCTCAGCAAAAATGGAAAAATCAGCAAACAAGTTGTCGGTCAGTATTTAAAACAACGAGTTTTCGGATTTCAATTTTATGCCTCAGGTTTGGCACCGGTTGCCGGAATGTGCAGCCCGACTAGCAGCTGCACCGTCAACGAAGGTCGCCATTTTGAAAGCGTCTACGTCGTCGCCCATGAGATCGGCCACAAGTCAGTATAGACAAGCAAGTACATCACCTTATTTTTCTTTCAATGTTACATGCCCTTTTTAAACTTTTATGATCATGATAAGAATTCACAGAACGGTATTAAAATGAAGAGCACCGGTTGTTTCCCCTTTTTTTGCATGTTTAATTTGATCCGATTTGAATAGAATGGGCAAACTTGGAAGAAGTGAGATGTGCGGACTGGGGAAGTTCTTTTTTTGAATCTTTTCTTCTTTGTGCTTGAGATAGTAGGAAACGATAAGGGAGAGTGGGAACCTAATGGGATAAAGAGGCACCACAGTGGAGGAGGAGGAGTCGCCACTGTGGAGGAGGGGTCACCACAGTGGAGGAGGAGGGGTCGCCACTGTGGAGGAGGGGTCGCCACTGTGGAGGAGGGGTCACCACAGTGGAGGAGGAGGGGTCACCACAGTGGAGGAGGAAGGGTCGCCACAGAGGAGGAGGAGGGGTCGCCACAGAGGAGGAGGAGGGGTCACCACAGTGGAGGAGGAGGGGCCACCACAGAGGAGGAGGAGGAGGGGTCACCACAGTGGAGAAGGACGGGGTCACCACAGAGGAGGAGGAGGGGTCGCCACAGTGGAGGAGGACGGGTCGCCATAGAGGAGGAGGACGGGTCGCCACAGTGGTGGAGGAGGGGTCGCCACAGTGGTGGAGGAGGGGTCGCCACAGTGGTGGAGGAGGGGTCGCCACAGTGGTGGAGGAGGGGTCGCCACAGTGGTGGAGGAGGGGTCGCCACAGTGGGGAGGAGGGGTCGCCACAGTGGTGGAGGAGGGGTCGCCACAGTGGTGGAGGAGGGGTCGCCACAGTGGTGGAGGAGGGGTCGCCACAGTGGTGGAGGAGGGGTCGCCACAGTGGAGGAGGAGGGGTCGCCACAGTGGAGGAGGAGGGGTCGCCACAGTGGAGGAGGAGAGGTCGCCACAGTGGAGGAGGAGGTGCCACCACAGGGGAGGAGGAGGAGGGGTCGCCACAATGGAGGAGGACGGGTCGCCACAATGGAGGAGGACGGGTCGCCACAGTGGAGGAGGAGGGGTCGCCACAGTGGAGGAGGAGGGGTCGCCACAGTGGAGGAGGAGGGGTCGCC
Organism: Orius laevigatus; assembly: GCA_018703685.1. Taxonomy (NCBI): domain Eukaryota; kingdom Metazoa; phylum Arthropoda; class Insecta; order Hemiptera; family Anthocoridae; genus Orius; species Orius laevigatus. Next base: position 22,055 of record JAGWEN010000908.1, on the reverse strand, counting down.
ACAGTGGAGGAGGAGGGGTCGCCACAGTGGAGGAGGACGGGTCGCCACAGTGGAGGAGGAGGGGTCGCCACAGTGGAGGAGGAGGGGTCACCACAGTGGAGGAGGACGGGGTCACCACAGTGGAGGAGGACGGGGTCACCACAGTGGTGGAGGACGGGGTCACCACAGTGGAGGAGGAGGGGTCGCCACAGTGGAGGAGGAGGGGTCACCACAGTGGTGGAGGAGGGGTCGCCACAGTGGAGGAGGAGGGGGTCACCACAGTGGAGGAGGAGGGGTCGCCACTGTGGAGGAGGACGGGGTCACCACAGTGGTGGAGGAGGGGTCGCCACAGTGGAGGAGGAGGGGGTCACCACAGTGGAGGAGGAGGGGCCACCACAGAGGAGGAGGAGGGGGGGTCGCCACTGTGGAGGAGGACGGGGTCACCACAGTGGTGGAGGAGGGGTCGCCACAGAGGAGGAGGAGTAGTCACCACAGTGGAGGAGGAGGGGTCGCCACAGTGGAGGAAGAGGGGTCGCCACAATTTTTTTATGATACTCCATTTATGGGTAGAAGTAAAACAAAAATTCTTTTTTATCTCAAGTTTATTGGTTAATTAATGTGTTCTTCTCGCTTTTAAGCAAGAATTATCACAAACAATGGCATGTACAAAATGTATAAATCTAAGACATAAGTAGTAAAATTGGTATTTTCGTCTCGAATATTTTTTGATTTGTGTATTTTGGGACAAAGCCGAATAGACAAAAACGACCTTTTCACAGAAATGTCGCTCATTCTGACCAGGACCAACTTTAGCCATCATGAGGCAAAAAGAGCAACAAAATTTCTCGCTTATGGCACAGTTAGGTTGTCGAGAGCCAGAAAAACGTCCAAAATTTTGGGTTCATCCATCCTCGGCATAATGGGAATGTAATGAGGCAAACATTGAGCACGATATTTAGGTTATGTAACATAAAACACATTTTTTAGGTTCAACTTATAAATTAATAACCATTACAACTATTCCTACAGTCTTATTAGTTTAATACAAACATGATGAATATTTACACCTAAGAACCCTGTTGGGCCCCACACAGAAGCCCTTAATACCATATCAGACAAAATAAAACAAAAAACAGAGTTATGTAATAAAAAATTTGGAATTTTTTGAAGATTGGAAATATTAGAGGAATGTATAAACATTTTGATTGTAGTTACAAATTAGGGGCCAAAAAAAAGGTTGAAATCTGATTTTCTCTGCTCTGGATCCCTTCTTTTTAATAATACAGATTAAAATTAATGATTAGTTCGTACACTTTTTAAATATAAATAATATTGGCTTTTAATTTGTTCTTTTCGTTCACTTGGTTTTCCTCAATTTCGATACGTTGGGCCCTTTTTTGTTCTTTTTGTTCATTTCTTTCTTTTGGGTGTTAAGCAACCTGGTGAGACGCCAGGAGAGGACTAGGGAGATGATGAGAAGAGGCGAGAGGAGTAGGAAGACCGTTTTGAGGAAATCGACAGGCTCTTGGGTAGCCCAGAGGACGTACGAGTTCATCATCCCTTCCCAGGTGTCCGTGTCCAAATTGAGCCCTTTCTTCGGTTCTATTTTGATCTCCTGAAATTGGCTTTTCATTAGTTTTGATGATAACTTGCTTAATCAAAAGAGTGAATAGTTGGTAAAGTCAGGGGGTACCCAATAAAGGAAACCTCCTCATAATTTGAGATTTCGATTAATCAACCAACTTAAAAATAAAACGAAATGAGTATTACCATGATTGTTGGTTGACGTTTCGATCATCCGGAAATCGGGAGGTTACACTTGGTTATATCGATTGGACACCACTGGATGTCTCATTTCTCCCGCCTTACGTCACATTTTCAAATTCTTATAATTTTACCACTGTTTTTTATCCAGTTTTCGTATTTTCAGTTTAGGAATGAGGCACGATGGCCCTTTAGCTGACAATAATTGCGACCCAGGGAGCTATTTGATGTCACCAACTTTGGGAAGTGGAAAAATTAAATGGTCTACATGCAGTAGACATTATCTCAATCAATTTTTACGGTAAATTCCATCTTTTTCTTTTATTCTTTTATTTTTTATTATTCAGAACCCCACAGTCGCATTGCTTGATGGACCACAGTTCGACAAGTGCCCAGCTTGACCATGGAGGTGAAGGAATGCTTCCTGGAGAACGTTTTGATGCCGATCAACAGTGTAAGATTTTGCATGAAAATCCCCCCCGGAATTGGGACCAGGCTTGGGAGTTTTTGCGCTTTTATGCCTCACCCAGAAGGTCCCAACTCCTGGGGAAGGCCTCAGCAACAATGCAGCGGTTTTTGGGTATAAATCACGATGCCCAGGCCTGGAGACATATTCAAAAATATACATACTTATATTTTATATATATATATATATATATATATATATATATATATATATATATATATATATAATATATATATATAAAATATTATATAAATATAAAATTATAATTTTCTCTTAGGCATGTTGAAATATGGTCGAGGAAGCAAACATTCATCAGCGCAACCTATAAACGACATTTGTCAAGATTTACATTGTATGAGAGATCGCTACACATGGACGTCTCATCCAGCATTGGAGGGAACGTCATGTGGAACTGGAAAAGTACTATTTTTAATAATTTATTTTATTTAATTAAATTGAAAAATTAGTGGTGTAGGAGTGGGCGATGTCTCGATCGTGCTCTGAATGCTCAACAGGCTGCGAATCATGTCGTCAAAGGCGGATGGAGCGACTGGACACCTTTTTCCGAATGCGCTTCTGGATGTCTTCATAGTATAAATGGAGATCTCGCTGGAGGAAGTACTGGTGTGATGGTCGCCTCAAGATTATGCAACAATCCTAGGTAACCTTTTTTTAAAATGGTGTTTTATAATTTTTTTTATGAAGGCCGGAAAATGGAGGCGACCCTTGTATTGGAAGCGACAAAAAGTACACAACTTGCGTCCCTCATCAGGTTAGTTTGAGCTTCTTCTATAAAAAACCACTTTTTTTTTGGTATTTCAGTGTAGTATGATTCCAAAATCAAGTATACAAACCTTCGCTGATGAAATATGCGTGCGAGCTAGAGAAATTGAAAGCGACCTCACCGGAACAGGATTTCAAAAAATGAGTTCAGATTGTAAGTCGATTTTATTAAGAATGACATTTTATTTGATTTTTCAGCCGAAGAAGCTTGTACTGTTTGGTGCAACAAAAGAAACGGAGGACTAAGCAGTAAAGGTTGGTCATTTCCAGACGGGACGACTTGTCAAACCAATAGGAGACACCGCCCTATGTATTGCATATCTGGCATTTGTCAGGTTTGTTTGGTCTTTTATTGAGCTTTAATTAATTTTTTTAGGAGTTCAAATGTAATGGAGGCCCTGAAGAGATATTTTCTCTTAATTCGAATTCTTGCACGAACACGGTCTTTTTTTCTCGGGATAAAAGGCGAGAAGTTCCAGTTGGTGTCTGGACACCTATCAGCGATTGCTATTTTAATTGTATTTCGCCTGGGCTGGGTTTGCAATTGGTCGAAAAAAGGCCATGCCGATACTGCAATACAACGTCCAGCATCAAAATTTGTCAACCGAATACTAAGGTATGTTAAAAACGAAATAAAACTAATTTTATTTTGATTTTTTTTAGTCATGCCAAAGTATTATAAGTCCGACAGATCATGCGACAAACGTATGCACTCGCTACAGCCAAAAAGTGAGACGGCTTTCCGGTTTCGGGATGCAACTTTCACAATCTAATGGTAATTTAAATTTTTTTTTCAATTTTCAATTTAAACTTTTTATACAGAAGAAGGTGATCGATCATGCAGAATCGCATGTCAAGATGAGACGGTTCCGAATAGATTTTACTTAGTAAACGGTGAAGAGGGATGGTTTCCTTTTGGGACTGATTGCAGCAAAGGAGATCCAACAAAAAAGACTTATTGCGTCAGCGGAAAATGCTTGGTAATTGTTCAAAACTTTTATTATCCAATTTCATTTTATGTTAAGCAATTCGGTTCCGATGGAAGTCCTCTCTATGAAGCATTTCGCAATCTTCCCAACCTTCAGGCTCGACAAAAACGTGATGTCAATTCGGAACAAAAATGTAAGATCTGCAGTAAAACTTTAATTTTATGCGATAATTTTTCATTTTTAGGCGATGAAAAAGATACCCACTGCCCAGGACCTATAAATTTCAGTCAGCCGATTCATGTCGAAGATCTGGAACTGACATTTAAGAATGAAATAAATGATTTATCTTGATTATTTATACCTATTACAAAAGTCATTACTTTCTATTTTATTTTTATTTCCTTTTATTACCCCTGTCTGCTATTTTTTATCCGAAAGGCAGTATCCAGCCTGAATTATTCAAGAATGGATAAGCAACATTGCAACTTATAAAAGAAGAAGAAAAAAGGCAAAATTAGCTAAAATTTCGGATCGAGATGTGACGTAACGAAAGTATAACCAAAGCAAAATGAAACCTCATGGTCAGGTTTCTCTTTCATAAATCGATTCTCTTGGTTCAATTCATAATGAAATCGCAATTTTTGTTTGGAAAAAGGCACAGATTATACTTTATATACTGATAAACATATATATACTGAAAAAGGGCACAGAGTAATGTAATAACTTAGGATAGCATGGATACCATTAAGATTAGTTCGTTATGTTCCCGCAGCTACTGTAGCGCTAGTGTTCCTTTATCGGGGTTCCTTATCTAAAGGGCGCGTCGATGTTGTTGATCTCGTGCCGGTTTAAATAAAAGTTTCTTTTTGTATTTTTAATTTTCTTGATTGACGTACTTTGGCGATCCGTGGAGTTTAAACCGTTTCGCTACTACTTGGAAAGATGGCATTCGCTTTGCCTGGCCCTTCTGGGTTGAACCGGAGGAAAGTCGAGTTGGACGGCGATCAAGTAGACGATTTGGCTGAAGAAGTCGAAACTCAAGTCGTTCATCAGTCAGACGAAGGTATACATGCGGTTTTATTTGGAATTTAAGGGGGGAAACCGGTTCGGTTGGCTGGTTGTTTTGGTTCGCTTAGTTGGTTGCTTTTAAAGATCGTTGTGTTGGTTGATTGGATGGTTCGGTTGGGTTGGTTGATTGGTTTATTTGGCTTAGCTGGTTGGTTTTAAAGATAGTTTGGTTGAATTAGGTGGTTAGTTAGGTTGGATTAGTTGATCGGCTTAGTCGGTTGGTTTGGTTGAGTTAGTTGGATTAGTTGGTTGATTTGGTTGGCGTAGTTAATTGATTTTGTTGGATTCAACTATTGGCTTAGTCGCTTGGTTTGGTTGGCTTAGTTGGTCGGTTGGCTGAGTTAGTTGGTTGATTTGGTTGGCTTAGTTGGTGAATTTGGTTGGCTTAGTCGGTTGGTTTGGTTGGCTTAGTTGGTTGGTTGTTTGAGTTAGTTGGTTGATTTGGTTGGATTAGTTGGTTGATTGGGTTGGATTATTTGATTGGCTTAGTCGGTTAGTTTGGTTTTCTTAGTTGGTTGGTTGGTTGATTTGGTTGGATTAGTTGGTTGGTTGGCTGAGCTAGTTGGATTAGTTGGTTGATTTGGTTGGATTAGTTGATTGGCTTAGTCGGTTGGTTTGGTTGGCTTAGTTGGTTGGTCGGTTGAGTTAGTTGGTTGATTTGGTTGTTTTAATTGGTTGATCGGTTGAGTTAGTTGGCTTAGTTGGTTGATTTGGTTGGCTTAGTTGATTGATTTGGTTGGCTTAGTCGGTTGGTTTGGTTGGCTTAGTTGGTTGGATGGTTGATTTGGTTGGCTTAGTTGGTTGATTTGGTTGGATTAGTTGGTTGATTTGGTTAGATTAGTTGATTGACTTAGTCGGTTAGTTTGGTTGGCTTAGTTGGTTGATTTGGTTGGCTTAGTCGGTTGGTTTGGTTGGTTGGTTGAAATGGTTTGCTTAGTCGGTTGGTTTGGTTGGCTTAGTTGGTTGGATGGTTGATTTGGTTGGCTTAGTTGGTTGGTTTGGTTGGATTAGTTGGTTGATTTGGTTAGATTAGTTGGTTGACTTAGTCGGTTAGTTTGGTTGGCTTAGTTGGTTGTTTGGTTGATTAGGTTGGCTTAGTCGGTTGGTTAGGTTGGCTTAGTTGGTTGATTTGGTTGGCTTGGTTGGATTAGTTGATTGGCTTAGTCGGTTGGTTTGGTTGACGTAGGTGGTTGGTTTGATGTGGTTGGATTAGGTGATTGGTCGGTTGATATATTTGGTTGGTTTATGTGGTTGGTTTCCAAGATTGGTTTTGTTGGTTGGTTTGATGTGGTTGATCGGTTTGGTAGGTTTGTTTTATGTGGTAGATCGGTTTTGTTGGCTTAATTGGTTGGTTTATTGTGGTTGATCGGTTTGGTAGGTTGGTTTGATATGGTTGATCGGTTTTGTTGGTTTAATTGGTTGGTTTTATGTGGTTGATTGGTTTTGTTGGTTTAATTGGTTGGCTTTATGTGGTTGATCGGTTTTGTTGGGTTAATTGGTTGGTTTGATATGGTTGATCGGTTTTGTTGGTTTAATTGGTTGGTTTATTGTGGTTGATCGGTTTGGTAGGTTGGTTTGATATGGTTGATCGGTTTTGTTGGTTTAATTGGTTGGTTTATTGTGGTTGATCGGTTTGGTAGGTTGGTTTGATATGGTTGATCGGTTTTGTTGGTTTAATTGGTTGGTTTATTGTGGTTGATCGGTTTGGTAGGTTGGTTTGATATGGTTGATCGGTTTTGTGGTTTAATTGGTTGGTTTATTGGTTGATCGGTTTGGTAGGTTGGTTTGATATGGTTGATCGGTTTTGTTGGTTTAATTGGTTGGTTTATGTGGTTGATCGGTTTGGTAGTTGGTTTGATATGGTTGATCGGTTTTGTTGGGTTAATTGGTTGGTTTATTGTGGTTGATCGGTTTTGTAGGTTTAATTGGTTGGTTTATTGTGGTTGATCGGTTTCGTTGGCTTAGTTGGTTGGTTTATTGTGGTTGATTGGTTTGGTAGGTTGGTTTGATATGGTTGATCGGTTTTGTTGGTTTAATTGGTTGGTTTTATGTGGTTGATCGGTTTGGCTGGTTTTATGTGGTTGATCGGTTTCGTTGGTTTAATTGGTTGGTTTATTGTGGTTGATCGGTTTCGTTGGCTTAGTTGGTTGGTTTATTGTGGTTGATTGGTTTGGTAGGTTGGTTTGTAATGGTTGATCGGTTTTGTTGGTTTAATTGGTTGGTTTTATGTGGTTGATCGGTTTTGTTGGCTTAGTTGGTTGGTTTATTGTGGTTGATTGGTTTGTTTGGTTGGTTTGATGTGGTTGATCGGTTTGGTTCGGTTGTATTGCTTAGTAGTTTTTTGTTGGTTTTTTGGCTGGTTTGGCTTACTATCTTTTCTAAATCCGTTTTTATGTTTTTAGATACCGAAGAAGCAAGCGAGACCGAGCAAAAAAGGCCGGAACCCGTTTACCGCAGTGCCAAAGATCAGTGAGTTACCTGACTTTCCGACCTATTTGTCATTATCTTTTTCTTTCCGCTTATAGGATCTACCATGAAAAACTTGAAGCTCTCAAACTCCAATTGAAAGAACTCGAAGAGGGAACTTTCGCCGACCTCATAAAACGTGTCAAAAGACTCGAAATGCAATACGAAGACAGGTATTTCATCCCATATCTATATATACAATCTATATACTATATATATAATGTATACTATTATATACTGTTTACACATCTATATGTACTTTATTTTTAGGCTTCGAATGAATAGATCGTGGAGAGAACATGTGATAGAAGTCGCTGAAAATGACTACTCGGACGAGAAAAGAGCGGCCGTCAAGGAGTTCGAAGAGAGGCGACTTGAGCTTAAAGATAATATTCTCCATGATATCGAAGAAAGGAGGAAAATCATCGAAGTTGAAAGGCAATCATTGGAATTGACAGGTTATTCATCAATTTCACGCAAACATTCAGGTCACAGTTTGCTCTGTCAGGCACTTTTCGGGCACATTTTCAACAAAAAAGACACCATTTTATGAGTAAACCTTTAAAGCTCGATAACTTCCACAATTTTTGACCAATCATCTCTATTTTTAGACAGTTTTAAAGGTTTTTTCAAGAGCTACAAAAAGTTTTTTATGCATAAAATTGCTCAGACCACTCCTTACCCCTCAAAAATGGAATCAAACTTTTGTGGCAAATTTTGCTTTTTTACCATAAAAAAGTTTATCTTTGGGAACAATTTGAACCTTTTTGATGATAAAAAGACACTTTTTGGGATAATTTCTTCTTCAAAACAGCCTTTTAATCAGTCTTTTCTTATTATTTACCCCATTAGGTGATTCGACTGACCACAAACCTGCGATTACCAGAAAGCTGAGGAGACGTCCCAATGACCCGGCACCATTGCCGGAAAAAAGGAGGGGAAAACTTTCTTCGCATCCTTCGCAGATAAATTACCTCCTTGACGACAAAGAGATAGAAGCCGACCTCAAAGCGATTCAGCGAGCGTTGAAGCAATCGTCCGTCCGTAGACCTAGTAAGCAGGATCATTTTTCTCGAAAAAATAAAATTCCTTTTCAGCCAATGATCCCGTCGCTTTTGAACCGATAATTCCCGATCCTCCAGCCCCCGAAACAAGAATAGAAGACGGAAAACTACTTTATGACAAAAAATGGTAGTATATATACAATAATATGCCCAATTAAAGCTTTTTTGTTCCAGGTTCCACAGAGGTCAAACTATCTACGTGGAAGGTAAAGACATGCTCAAGTTCCCTGCTACCATTTCCTCCATCGGCTCCGAAGCGGTATGTCCTTTTTCCCCCAATTTAATAAATTATTATTTTTATTTTATATATATATATATTAATATATATTATATATATATATATATTATATATATATTATATTTATATATAGATTTCTGTCAAAAAATCAATCGATTCTTCCAAAATAAAGATCCACGTGAACCAGCTTATTCGAGGAAAGATCATAATAAAACGAAGAGCTTCTTGAACTAAGAATTCTGCGACGTATTCCAAATTGTCTTTCATTTTTGTATTCTAAGCGATTTCTTCTTATCCTTATCACTTTTTCTTAAAATAAACCGTGAGTGGGGTCCTAATGGACGTTTTTTATTATTCAAAGCATCCAGGGACCAAAAATCTTTATATGTGATGTAACGCTAAGAAATTACTGATGTAATTTTAATTATGAGTGTTTTACAAGTTAGGAAGCTTTAAAAGCTCAATTTTGATTATTTGAGTGTATTTTTAGAATGAAAAAAACCTCAATTCCTATTAGTATAAGAAGTGTGAGGTATTTAATGATACCTGTTATCAACGAACAACATAATATATTAAATAATACAATAAAAAAGTCTTGTTAAGCTAAATAGTACCTATTTTGTTTGTAATTTAAATAAAATTTGTTTGTTTACAAGAGTTTTTGTTTTGTTTTTTTGTTGAGACTATCCCTAGTTGCCAGATTAGGCCCCGAAAAGGTAGCCCAATTTGCATAAATCGCCCAAACTGGCAACACTGTTAAAAGGCCTAAACTTGTAGGATTGCAGTGTTGCCAAATTAGGCCCCAAAAAAGTAGCCCAATTTGCGATTATTCGCCCAAACTGGCAACACTGTTAAAGCCCTGAACTTGTAGGAGTGCATTGTTGCCAGATTAGGCACCAAAAAAAGTAGCCCAATTCGCCATAAATCGCCCAAACTTGTAGGATTGCAGTGTTGCCACATTAGGCTCCAAAGAAGTAGCCCAATTCGCGATAAATCTCCCAAACTGGTAACACTGTTAATTGCCCAAACTTGAAGGATTGCAGTGTGGCCAGATTAGGCCCCAAAAAAGTAGCCCAATTTGCGATAAATCCCCCAAACTGGCAACATTGTTAAAGCCCTGAACTTGTAGGAGTGCATTGTTGCCAGATTAGGCACCAAAAAAAGTAGCCCAATTTGCCATAAATCGCCCAAACTTGTAGGAATGCAGTGTTGCCACATTAGGCTCCAAAAAAAGTACCCCAATTCGAGATAAATCTCCCAAACTGGCAACACTGTTAATTGCCCAAACTTGAAGGATTGCAGTGTGGCCAGATTAGGCCCCAAAAAAGTAGCCCAATTTGCGATAAATCCCCCAAACTGGCAACATTGTTAAAGCCCTGAACTTGTAGGAGTGCATTGTTGCCAGATTAGGAACCAAAAAAATTAGCCCAATTTGCGATAAATCCCTCAAACTGGCAACACTGTTAAAGCCCTGAACTTGTAGGATTGCAGTGTTGCCACATTAGGCCCCCAAAAAAAGTAGCCCAATTTGCCATAAATCGCCCAAACTTGTAGGATTGCAGTGTTGCCACATTAGGCTCCAAAAAAGTAGCCCAATTCGCGATAAATCTCCCAAACTGGCAACACTGTTAATTGCCCAAACTTGAAGGATTGCAGTGTGGCCAGATTAGGCCCCAAAAAAGTAGCCCAATTTGCGATAAATCTCCAAAACTGGCAACACTGTTCTACCTTGTGGGATTGCCAGATTAGGCCCCAAAAAAGTAGCCCAATTTGCCATAAATCGCACAAACTTGTAGGATTGCAGTGTTGCCAGATTAGGCCCCAAAAAAGTAGCCCAATTTGCGATAAATCGCCAAACTGGCAACACTGTCCCCAGCGAACAGGTGGAGAGGTAAAACCAAAAGAAAAAACAAAGAAAACATCTCTTGTCCACTGTGGTTATGTTGGCCAACCTGGTTCAAAGTATAACCGCCTCAAAAGCGAACCTTCATTTTCACATTTTAAGGTTAAATTAATTAAAATAAACAAAAATTTATAAAAAAATTTATTTTTGTGATCCTTAGAGCCCCCTGATCTCGAATATAGAGGTTTTTAGGTTCTTTTCGTTTTGTCTTCAACTTTCCGAATTACATCTAAATTATAAGGATAAATAGAAGAAAATGTACATGGAAAAAAGGATTTTATTATCTATTAATTGGTAGATGACATCTTTAGATTATCCATGGACCATGACAGCATTCTCGCGCTCCTCAGTCTTGTGGCTTCTGTCTTCGAACGTCGTAGTTGCGGGCTTTTCGTCCTTTTTCTCGGAGGGAAGTCCCGCGAAACGGATTTTCCAGCCATTGATGACGATGTTCTTGTAATTTTTGACGATTCCATCTTTGAGAGTTGCGGTAACTTCGGATAAAACGCAAAAGGAAGCGTCGTCGCCTTTGATAAGTCGCCCCTTGTACGCGTTCCCGTGAACGGTCTCCAATTCAATTATCTCACCTTGAAATATTTATTAATAAATTAAATAAATAAATTTAAAAACCTTCGACTTCGTAGAGCATTTCAGATCGTATTCCATGCGACATTTTCTTTTCTTTGATTAACAGTACAAAAAATGTTGAAAAGGTAATAAATTTGCCAAATCTTCCCTGCTCTCACTTCACTTTTTGATCAATTTTAAAATCGTCTGATGACGAAAAAACAAAAGACGAACGTTAGAATAAAATTCTAGCTTTTCATTGGCAGAATGCATTAGCCAGTAGTAGATGGCGGATTTAAAATCAATTTTTTCGTTTTTTTCATATTTTTCGTTCATTATAAATTTGCTTAGGAAAATTTAGACTAAAAAAAGGAAAAACAAGAACAAAATCATGTAGTTTTAATTTTTTCAGGAATATGTCAGTTCCCTGATGAGCTGAGATAGGCAAGGCATAAAATTCAAGCTTTTGATTGGCAGAATGCAGTAGCCAATAGGAGATGGGGAATTTAAAATCAATTTTTTTCGTTTTTTTTTTCAAATATTTTCATTTCTCAGGAAAATTTAGACCAAAAAAAGGAGAAATAAAGGAACAAAATCATGTAGTTTTAATTTTTTTCAGGAATATGTCAGTTGATGAAAGCAAGCTGGGAGGGAAAAAGCCCTCTTTTTGAGGTTTTTTGCGGATAACTCGAAAACTACGCATCCTAGGGAAAAAATGACTTTAATTAAAATTAAAGCTTGTAAAATTTTCTACAAAAAGTACTTCGACGTTTTTTCGCTAGAGCCTATAGTTAAGGAGATATAGAGGAGCAAAGCTATCTTTTTGAGGTTTTTTGGAGATAGCCCGAAAACTATGCACTCTGGCAAAAAAATGATCTTAATTAAAATTAAAGCTTGTTAAATTTTCAACAAAAAAGACTTCGACGTTTTTTCGCTAGGACCTACAGTTAAGAAGATATAGAGGGGGAACCGAATGAATCCAAACCAGGAATAGGGAGTAGAAGTTTAATGCAACAAGGCTCCCAATATAACATAATATATTTTGATTAAAATTATAAACTTTTTAAAGTTCAACGTAGTCCAAATCGATAAAATTATATAAAAAATATAAATTTCTTCCTCACTTATCAAAAGATACAAAAAAAAATCCTAAACAAATTTTAAAAAAAGGAAGTAAAAAAGAGAAAAAATGAAATTTTGCTTGATTTATTGTTTACCTACGATTACATGGGAGTAACAAAAGAATTTGGCTAGAAATTGTCACGATTAAGAAAATATTTCTAAACATGTTTTGAATAAACATTTAGGATTTAATTTTTTTTTTCTACTTTTAATTTGGATCTAATTCATCACATTAGTTGGCATCTTTAAAGTGGCTGACTTTAAAAATGTTGGAGAGTTCGTCGATCAAAGATTCAGTCCTGTAGGCAACGCGTATGTCGGGTACATTTGTTCTGGTGATATCATTTCCGGCGATTCCGTCCTTGGTGTAGTTCGGTCCCAACCAGTACTGCTTCATCTGAAAATAACCAAAATATTAATTTTTTAATAGTAAAGACCACATATATCTCCTAAACAGCCTCTTCAGACCAAATATATCTCCTAAACAGCATCTATAGACTTTAGACAACATATATCTCCTAAAAAGGATCTTTAGACTACATATATCTCTTAAACAGCATTTTTAGACCACATTATAACTCCTAAACAGACTCTTTAGACCACATATATCTCCTAAACAGCATCTATAGACAACATATATCTCCTAAAAAGGATCTTTAGACTACATATACCTCCTAAACAGCATCTATAGACCACATATAACTCCTAAACAGACTCTTTAGACCACATATAACTCCTAAACAGACTCTTTAGACCACATATAACTCCTAAACAGACTCTTTAGACCACATATACCTCCTAAACAGCATCTATAGACGACATATATCTCCTAAAAAGGATCTATAGACTACATATATATCCTAAACAGCATTTTTAGACCACATATAACTCCTAAACAGACTCTTTAGACCACATATAACTCCTGAACAGACTCTTTAGACCAAATATATCTCCTAAACAGCATCTATAGACAACATATATCTCCTAAAAAGGACCTTTAGACTACATATATCCCCTAAACAGCATTTTTAGACCACATATAACTCCTAAACAGACTCTTTACGCCACATATATCTCCTAAAAAGACTCTTTAGGCCACATGTATCTCCTAACAGCTTTTTTAGCAATATTTCTCTAAAAGCATCTTTAGACATATCATATACTCCTAAAAGCATCTTAGACCAAATAATCTCCTAAAAAGCATCTTAGACCAAATATATCTCCTATAAAGGATCTTTAGACTACATATAACTCCCAAAAGCATCTTTAGACCAAATATATCTCCTAAAAAGCATCTTTAGACCAAATATATCTCCTAAAAAGCATCTTTAGACCAAATATATCTCCTAAAAAGCATCTTTAGACCAAATATATCTCCTAAAAAGCATCTTTAGACCACATATATCTCCTAAAAAGCACCTTTAGACCAAATATATCTCCTAAAAAGCATCTCTTGACCACGTATATCTCCTAAACAGCATGTTTAGACCACATATATCTCCTAAACAGCATGTTTAGACCACATATATCTCCTAAACAGCATGTTTATGCCATATATATACTCCTAAACATCCTCTTTAGAGCACTATATGTATCTCCTAAACCGCCTTTTTATTCCGCATATACTCTTAAACAGCCTCTTAACAGAAGACCACATAATATACCTCCTAAACAGCCTCTTTAGACCACGTATATCTCCTAGACAACCTTTTTTAGGCCACATAATACTCCTAAACAGCATCTTTAGACCACATATATCTCCTAAACAGCATCTTTAGACCACATATATCTCCTAAACAGCATCTTTAGACCACGTATATCTCCTAAAGAGCATATTTAGACCACGTATAACTCCTAAACAGCATCTTTAGACCACGTATATCTCCTAAACAGCCTCTTTAGGATATATATCTCCTAAACAGCCTCTTTAGGATATATATCTCCTAAACAGCCTCTTTAGGATATATATCTCCTAAAACACCTTTTTAGGCCGCATATTTCTCCTAAACAGCATCTTTAGACCACATATATCTCCTAAACAGACTCTTTAGGCCACGTATATCTCCTAAACCTATTATTCAGGCCACCCTTTAGTTTTTAATCGATTACCTCGTGAGGGAATCCACTCATGAGTACGCTGTTTCGTGCGAGCTCGCTCATATCGCAGGAGCTCAGCTTCCACACCTGCGCGGCAATACTGTATTCCTCCATTAAAGGCTCCTAAAAGTATAAAAATAAGTTAAAATTCGAAACCAATCTTAATTTTACTTTTGTGAAGTGAAATTGGAGCGGGTCATCCGTGGAGAGGGAAACGCAGAGGCCTCTTGCCAGATATTCAGGCAGCGGGTTTCTATGATAGTTTAGAAAGAGCGAGTTGTTACTCAAAGGAGACATCGCGATTCCGATTTGAGCCAAATAATATAAATATTGCAAGACTGGAACCTGGAAAAACAAATAAGTTGTTTGGTAGAAAACGAAAAAAACGAACCTTTCTCAAAAGTAAACCGTGCGAAATGTTTTCGGCCATCATGTAGCCGCAAACCAAATGTTGAACTGGCCCAGCTTCTCCACAATGGGGACGCAGCACGAATGTATTCAAGCCTTTATCCCTAGAGATTACATTAATAAACAGAAAGTGCAGAGTAGGAATCACTTACTTTCTAAATTTATTCAAAACCGTCAAATTGGCAAACGTATAATATTGATAATAGCCATAAGCTGGGTTTTCGACATCATTCCATTGATCTGGAGTAAGCACGTCCTTGTCAAAAAGAGGATTTTCCGGCTTGCTTTCATCGTCCACAGAATCGAAACCTATCACCTAAACAAAAATTTTAAAGAAAATCCAATATGAAAGAACTCACATATTGTAAGAATCTGTGGAGATTAGGATGGCTATGAGGGTCATTGGTCACTTCAAACAACGGCTTGAATATGTTGTCGAGGAATTCCTGGAAGTTGTTCATCAGTTTGTTCGATTTGAAGATATCGCTGGGAAGGAAAGATAGTTAAAAGTCGATATTTGATAAGAATTCTTACTAGAGACGAGGGAGTTGTATCAACCACCTGACGTTGTCGCTATAAACGTTATAAGTGATCGCCCAAGTCGCTAATTTATCCCACTCGTTTATACTTTTTCCATAAATTGAAAGACGTAATTCAGCGTTTTGATATTTGCTCTCTTCCAAATCAGACGCCACTTCCTACAACACAATATATATAATATTATATATAAAATATATATGTCGGTGATGGACTGCTGAAGTGTGAAGTACTGACAGGAAACTGCTAACACTGAGATGACATCATCTTATCAACTTCGATTGTTAATTGAATAGTTTTAATTGTTCGATTGTTAATTGATTAGTTAATGATTGAGGGTAAGCTCTTTAAGCTCTCCACAGAACACCCCCCCCCCCCGGGCTAGGCATTTTGTGAAAGTAGACGAAGGGGTGTGTTACCCCTTACCACCCCTTCGAGGCAAGAGTGGGGAGCACGGTGAAAGCCCCAAGTCCAAGGGACATTAAGATTTCGGAACTCAGACAAGGAGGTGCTATCCTCGTATCGCTTTTGTTAAAGTACCAAAAACTGTGTTGTTCATTAATAGTTTGATATTAATTGTGTGTTTCGCCCGGGGGGTGTTCTGTGGAGAGCTTAAAGAGCTTACCCTCAATCATTAGCTAATCAATTAACAATCGAACAATTAAAACTATTCAATTAACAATCGAAGTTGATAAGATGATGTCATCTCAGTGTTAGCAGTTTCCTGTCAGTACTTCGCACTTCAGCAGTATATCACCGACATATATAATATAATTCATTTATTCAACAAATAAGTCATCTTACTTTGATAATCCTGGCGAAATATTTCCCGTTTAGGTAGTTGTCCGTTTTTAAAAAGACTTCACGCAATCTGCTCTCGCCAATCGGATTATATTTGGCGTTGAATTTGTCAAAACGATGGAAGGTGTTTCTGTCCTGAAATTTAAGAAAATGAAATGCTTCATATTTGATGATTTTTTACAGCATGGACGTCGAGCATGTCAACTGTGAGGTCATAAGAAGTCAAATTCATGGATTCGAAGACCTCTTTTAATGTCATTTTTTTAGAATCTTTCCCTTCGCAGACGACTTCATCGCTGTGATTCTTCAACGTTTTCTTGATAAAGCGCAGAAGATGTTTTTGGTTCATGCAAGACGCAGCATGAATGTGAGTGTCAACCTGAATATAAAATGATTTAATGTTTAAAAAAAGAACTTTTTACCTTTCTAATATTGTAGAAGTCACGATGAGGGACAGCTTTCTGCGACGCAAGTTCTCTGAGTTCGTTTAGAAGAACGTGGAGTTGATATTTGGAGGACAAATAGCTCAAGCGACGGTAGCAAAAAGATTTCCTAAAATGGAAAATTAATATAATTTGATATATCGGATGCTTACAAAGGTCCATCTGCGATCATCACGCAGAGCTTGTTCATGTCTGTCACGAAAGTTCCCAAATCTGGATATTTGTAGTTGAACGGTTCCCCTTTCTTTAAAGCTTCTTCATTTTCATAAACTTCGTAGACGCCAGCTCTGGGATGGATGATGTAATTAGTCGCAGGGGGAAATTCACATTCCCAAGGGTCTCCGACACTTTGCGGTGCATGAACAGGGTGATCTAAAGACGAAAGGTTTGGTGAAGAAAAAAAAAAACTTTGTTGGTACCTTTGATTGCTTTTTTGTCTTCATGGAGGCTTGACGGCTCGGCTTTTTTGTCGATGAGCCTTAAAGATCTTGATGTCAAGCTGGGAAAAGACTGCAATGACATGTCCATGTAGCGCTCCCTAATGTAAAGCGCTTCGATTAGCATTTTGGAAGCGCGATGCAAGTCTTCTAGTGGTACCTGGGACATTTAAGTTTAAATAATTTGTTACTTTTTTGCGACTTACTCCGCTTGTGTCTTCGCCGGAGACGGAAACTCGCTGGAAATGGGGAACGAAATCGTGCTCGTCGATTGTGAAGACTTTGTCCCCGTCCAGGATGTCTGGAATCGATCCGGCGACCGAAGGCTCATAGTTGCTTTTTTTCGCTCCTATGTTGACACTCCTAAAGAGACAAAAGTAATTACAATTTGGAAATCACATAGGTAGGGGGTAATTTCAGAAGGGAAAGACGATAGAAGAGTGGGGGAGGTGATGGGAGGATGGGGGAGGTGATGGGAGGGTGGGGAGGGGATTGGAGGTGGGGGAGGTGATGGGAGGGGGATTGGAGGATGGGGAGGTGGGGGAGGTGATGGGAGGGGTGGAGGTGGGGGTAGGTGATGGGAGAGGTGGGGAGGTGATGGGAGAGTGGGGGAGGTGATGGGAGAGTGGGGGAGGTGATGGGAGAGTGGTGGGAGGTGATGGGAGGGTGGTGGAGGTGATGGGAGGGTGGGGGAGGTGATGGCAGGGTGAGAGTGGGAGGAGGAGGAGATGGGAGGTAAGATGGGAGGGAAGAGGAGATGAGAGGGATGATGGGAGGGTAGAGGAGGTGATGGGATGGTAGAAGTGGTGATGGGATGGTAGATGAGGTGATGGGATGGTAGAGGAGGTGATGGGATTGTATAACATTAGACTGGAGGATGGGGGGAGTTCATGGGAGGTGATGGGAGGGTAGGGGAGGTGATGGGAGGGTAGGGAGGTGATGGGAGGGTAGGGAGGTGATGGGAGGGTAGGGAGGTGATGGTAGCGTGGGGAGGTGATGGCAGGGTGGGGGAGGTGATGGCAGGGTGGGAGCGAGAGGGGAGAGTGATGGGAGGGAAGATGAGGAAATGGGAGGGAAGATGGGAGGGTAGAGGAGGGGATGTAAGTGTAGAGGAGGAGATGGGAGGGTAGAGGAGGAGATGGGAGGGTAGAGGAGGAGATGGGAGGGTAGAAGTGGTGATGGGATGGTAGAGGTGATGGGATGTTAGCATTAGATGGAGGTGGGAGGGAGTTCATGGGAGGTGATGGGAGGGTGGGGTGGTTATGGGAGGGTGGGGTGGTGATGGGAGGTGATGGGAGGTGATGGGAGGGTGGGGTGGTGATGGGAGGTGATGGCAGGGTGGGAGCGAGAGGAGGAGGAGATGGGAGGGAAGATGGGTGGTAAGAGGAGGAGATGGGAGGGTAGAAGTGGTGATGGGATGGTAGAGGAGGTGATGGGATTGTATTGCATTAGAATGGTGGGTGGGGGGAGTTCATGGGAGGTGATGTGTGCCATATTAATGCGTTATTACCGTGACGTGAGCTCCCTTTGACGCGCAAGTTTACTTTCGATTTGTTCAATCGGAAACTGCGGAACCTCATACGGGGCCGATATTTCGTTCGAGATTGTAAGCTGCCTGTCCTCACTCGTCCCGAACCCATGGCTGTTTTGAGTTACAAACGTCGGACTGTCACTTCCTGAAGAAAAATAAATAAAAATTTAAACTTCGGACACAACAATTTCGAAAAAGTGCACTATCAGGTGCTAATGTGAGCCAAGTTGAAAATTCTAACAGACAAAAGGTTAGGTGTGGAGCTTGCCCAGACGGAACTTATTACTCCTCATTACCATTAGGTATACCAATTGCTTATACGAATAAATAATTGAAATCACAAAATGTCTATTTCGACGCGTAGGTTAGCCTTGAAAACTTTCTTATCAGTTGACACTTTAGTTATTACGAAGTGTAATTTATATTTTTTAAATTCAGAAATGAAAATGAAAGAAGCTAATTATAGAATATCTAGGAACGCGGCAGCTATCCACCCCACCAAGCAGAAAACTTGCAGAAATAAAGCCAAAACTAAATTGAAAAACGTGACTTACTGCTCATGTTATATGCTAAATCAAAAATAAAAGTTAATCGTCATTCTTCCGATATTCACGGCTGTGAATATCCAAAAAACAAATCACAAAACAGAAGAAAAATGGCCATAAACGGCGAACACGTTGCGTCAACAATTTACTGGGCCTGACTAAATATTCGACGCGGCGGAAAAAAATAGTGTGGGCTGGTGGGGATCAGCATTTTATCTCTATGTAAACATAAAGAAAAATTTTATTTTAAAAAAGTAATAATACCGTCTTCTGTACGACTCTGCGATTCCTTCTCATCGTCCTCATTTGGCATTTCTAATGCCAGAGACAGGATTGAATGGATTTTTATTAGGTATATCGTTTCGAAAGATCGATAAGATAATAAAATCTCAATGACATTAGGACATTACGCCATTGATCAAATTTTGTCTATTTTTATCGATTCCCCACGTCCACATCTTGAAGGGAACCAAGAAACACGCAAGAAGCAGCCCAAAAACCGAAATTTTCGGACTTTTTTCAGTTTTTGCCTCATAACTTCTGAACCATTAGTTTTATGCGAAAGACCACTTATAACATAAATAAAGCTTATGGAATTACCTAAAATTTAAGCCCAACCGCAGCTCTGTAGGTCTAATAGTTCCTGAGATATTGGACTTCAAAGATTCAAACCTTTAAAGTCCAATATCTCAGAAACTATTAGACCTACGGAGCTGGGGTTGGGCTTAAATTTTAGGTAATTTTATAAGCTTTATTTATGTTATAAGTGGTATTTCGCATAAAACTAATGGTTCAGAAGTTATGAGGCAAAAACTAAAACTGAGGCAATGAGCAGTATCATAGGTGAGGTAAGTTAGTCTAACGTTTGACCTGGAGCTAAACAAAGTAGTAGACCCTAATAATCCATTAGTTGATCCTCTCCAATTTTCAACGAGAGTGCTCCACCCAGTGGCTACAAAGCGGTTTAAGTGCACAATTTAAAAATATTATGAGATGGCATGCTTTTAATAAACGGTCTTCGACCATTGACCGCGATAAAAATAACGGGGAAAAGTCGGACTCCTTTTAAATCTTTTGTTTCTCATATCGATAAAAGGGATGTCGACCTGAATTTTTTCTGCATGAACCTTGAATCTCCGATATTTTGTGTTGATGAAAACTAATCTAATTTTCCAAGGTCTTACCTTCTTCCAAAAAGCTATCTTCGAAATAAGCTGGCGTACGCCTTCCGGATTCGGAAATATCCAAGTAAACTCCACGGGAGCACATGATAACCTCAAGCGCGGGCAAACGCTCTTATTGCCCGGCAAAGACTAAAAGGGCTTTGGCTTTACTCCCGGACCAAAGATTTTAATTTATTTATAGACATCCTAACCAGCTGTCATGACAATAAAAACAACTTTTTTCTTTCTTTCTCTCTCTTATTCTTCGTTCCGTTGGCACGTAATTAGCTACTTGGCCGCTTTCTCCCGGTGCATTCGTCCAAGTGCAACAAGTGCCCGAGACAAGTGACAATCCAGAAGATAAACGAGTAAATGATTACCTGGAGAAGAAATAGTTTAAATTGGAGGAGAAAAACGCCAATTTGATATTCCAGGCTTTATTGAACGCTTTTATCCTCATCTTCTGGCAAAAGGCACGTTCGTCGTAAATCCAGGGATAAACGTTTCATGGGCTGCTCCCAAACAGCTTTGAAAAAATAATGACAAAAGAAAAATTCTTCACCGAAAAACATTTGGGACAAAATGACGGTGTCATCCAGAGACTCATTTTTACCATTCTGTGGTCAAAATATCAGAAAAATGATTGATTTCCTCTAAATATTGACAATGCATCATCGATTTTGGAATTCGGCCCTCGGTGCTACAGCGACACCAGTGGAACCTCCCACTCCCTGACGAAAACTAGAAAACATTGCTACATTATTTAATCTTTAGTGTTGAATACTCGTGACCTCGACATTTTTTTAAACAATAATTATCTCCTTATAAGAAATTATAATTAAATGACGATAACAACCAACTTGTGTAAACAAATACCATTTACAGGTGAGAGCAGGTTTGAATAAAATGAAGTAAAATAAGCAAAAAACAATTTTGTAATCGGTTATATCACGTGCTTCGTGGGGGAAAAAAAATATCAACGTGGATGCCAGTAGAAGAAAATCGATATGAGGGCTATGACCATTTCAGCGTCCTGCGGACTAATAAATTCCCTCCTATACAAAATTAAAGAATTTCAAAAAAAATTGGACCTGAAAGGCCATGGAATTCATAAAATCTTTTAAAAATTAAATTACGAAAGTTCCTTGAGAAAATTGAAAGCTGATCGTTATTTAATCTTCCATACAAAATGGTATCCTATCGAATTCCTGAGATTCTTGCCCTTTTGTACGCTTAGAACAATCAATCGGTACATTAATCAACAGTCTTATTGTGCTCCAACAGCAGAAATCGATGTAGCATCGAAATATCCATGGATCCGCTAGTGACGTTCGATCATAGGTGTTCATTAGTCGATTTGAAGCCCTCAATTCGAACTTAGTAATTAATCACTTGCCGGAGTTTTAGGGCGAATTGGTTCATTCGTTCCAAGAAAAGAGCGAAGGCCATGGAATAAAACAATAGAGAAGATTTCGAATTTTTTTTGAAAAGTCTTTTTTTCTTCTAAATTTAGCGAAAATGATACCCAAGTTCTTGATATTTCAGGATAAATTGCTTAAACAAGTGTCGCAGACATGTTTCTGCATAAACCTTGGCCGGTTGAAACCCACGCAGAAAAAAGGAGGACGCATGTGAGGATACCGCATGTGGTAAGAAATATGATGAAATAATCAAAATTCGGTTTTATGTTCCAGAGAAAACGGGAGGGGATAAAACTATCGCTAAAAAAAGATTTGACGTTTTT
>JAGWEN010000907.1:0-49553 GCA_018703685.1 Orius laevigatus | reverse complement strand
GAAAGAGGGGCACAAGCAAAATAACAGTGACGAATGACTGAAAAGTTAATTTGAATAAAGGCGAAGCCGAAACAGTTCTCCCGTTTTTTAGAAGAGAAGAACAGAATGTTGGATTCTACCCCCCCCTGTAACGAGAAAGCAGTCGTATTTTAATTTCGTCTTGAATATGATGTACCTGTTTACAGAAAAGTATAAACTCTTTACTGGAAGCAATCTGTCTACGAAAAATAATGTGAAATCTACAATTTTTTGATGTTTGTTATCGATGCTTGCAGATAAAGTGTGGTTACAAATGCTATTGACGAGGAAAAAGGCGGCCCATTAATCTTTTCGAGTGCTTTTAACACCGAGAAGGTCATACATCGTCATATGAACTATGATAGTTCTTTGTAGCTCCAAAGCCTTCAGCTCACTATTATCTCATGAGGGTTTCGCGTGTACATCGTACCTCACGAACTCCGTGTCCGTCATATATAAATAGTAAAATAGCATCGGGTACAGAACGTACAAAATAAAGCGAACTACTTTTTGATTTGAGTATGGCGGCTCTGATGTCTAGCTTGAGGCCAAAGCATACCAGAGGTCCTCAGAAATGAACAAAATGATTGTATGGAGCTTAGTCCTATGTAACATCCTCGAAAATCTCCCGCATCTACACCATAACATGCACCTCAAGGGCGTGCCTTTATTTTGTCCTTTTGTTTTTTGAAAACCGAATCTCAATAGACCCAACGACAGTCTGGGTAGACGACATTTTAGAGAAAATATGAGTAGCCAATATTGGGACCGAAAGATAGATCGTACTTGTGATTCACATATGACGAGGCAGCAGGGGCGGATTTGGAGTTATGAGGGGATTTTCTGGCGACTGTAAGCGGCTTGAAATGGCTAATTTGATACCGACATTTTGAGAGTTGATAATCTTTGGGAGTTTTACGCATAGCCTCGTTACTGGACGATTTGGGTGGTGTTTGGGGTGGCATGGCACGATGGCTGTTCGGGCGGTTGGCTTAAGATATCTCCCTGCAACAGATTCATGTGTGAAATTAAATCCGTCACTTCGACCATCGACATCTCACTGAACCGACTGGACCGGTTTGACGATCGTATACTCATATCGACGGTCAGAATTTAATGCTCTTTAAGAATATTTATGAGTGTAACTCATCGTAGAGGCGTCGTTTAGAGCTATAAGCTAAAAAGGGCGACCCCCCAAAAGGTTTAAGACAATCTCCAACTTTGGACGATTTTTCGGTAAGCACGGCTTTTTCTAATTGCCTGGGCTAATAGGTAGTCAATTGAGTATTTTTTAAGAATCGGACGTTTGCAAAATTTTGGAATCTGGATCAGTTCTGGTTGCGGCGCGGGAAGACAAGGGATCGGGAGGGATGGGAAAGCGTAGGGCGGGTGGAAGGAGGGGATCGCTCTCGTGGTTTTTCGGCTCTTCCTTGCCTCGGTCGTCGGCGGTTGTCAAAAAATGGCGTCTCGACTCGCTTTGCGCGCCGACCGTCGACCCGAGTCGACTCCGAGTCAAACAAACGCGGGTTGTGACGCCAGTCAAAAGATCAGAACGTGACCGCGAGACGAGCTATCTCAGTGTTCCCCTCCCCTCCACCTATCGAGAAAGGGGAAAAGAAGAAAAATCGACGATAGAAGAAACACGGCCACTTCGCTCTCCCCGCCTCGCCGTTTCCAACTCTCGTCAAAAATCATCACATCAATCTGATTTCCATTCAAATCTCATTTGCAAACTCATCACATGGCGTTTCCGACGTGTTGATACGCGTAAAATCGTTCCACAATGTGTGTGGAATTATGCGGCGCGACGTGCTTTTCATCGCATTGCGTGTACAGTCGGATAATAACTGGCAAAACATCGTGGCGTGTTTACGTTTTCCTTTACGACTTATCTATTTCAATCAACTATTTACACAGCCGCAATCCTTCCAGACATTTGATTATGCTCCAATACGCATTTCTAACGGTTGTCACGATCCATGCAACTAATTGACTCGCTCTTTTTTATTGTTTGTTTTGATCGGCGCCGGTCTGCACCTACCATCACGTGCGTCCTCTTCGAAAATTTTATCGATTTACGCAGTTTTCTAATAAACACACTCCACGAAGACTTCAATATTCCTACACATGTTCAGCGGATGGTTCAAATAAAGCTCTTGATTATGATTCGCTATCAACGTGTGAATGTCAATTTGACACCCACACCTAGGTTACCATCACCTCGCTGCTTAATAGTAGGTGGTAGGCTTCTCAATAATTATGGACTTATGAACTCCACGAGGTAATTTACGGCGTGAGACTTATGACGCTGATGCAACTATGACATTCTTCGCAAGGCATCGAGGCGTTTTACGTAATTAGACAGTAGTAGGAGCCCGTGTGGTCTTAATTTCGTTGAGTGTTGACCCTTGAAATGATGCTGATGGATTGGACCAATCCTCGCATAAGCCATCGAGTGCGAGGAATGAGATGATTCCTAGTCGTAGCAGGACCCCCTCTACCTCCTTCGGTCTGCGTATGTCCCTTTTGTCAGAGTGTAGATGCTGATGCCACGATGGATTGGACCAGTCCATTCCATAAGGCAATCTTGGGCGCTTTTACGTCCTCATGGTGGACCCCTTGTAACTTCTGCGTATGTTATCTACTAATGTCCTAGAGTGTTTAAGTGTACACCCTTGATGCTAATGATGGATTGGACCAGATCATTCCTTGTAAGTGACATCGAGGTCGTTTTGATGGCGATTCCTAGCAGAAGCAAGATCTTGTAACTCCACACGAATGGTCGTAGAGTCTTAATTCTGATGTCATGATGGATTGGACTAGATTCCCTTAGTCTTATACCACAAGAAGGCTATCTAGAGTGCTTTTGTTGATACCTATGCAGTAGGAGGAGGACCTCTGAAAACGTGTTTCCAATACCTTCTAGACCTAGATTTTCTCCATGATGCTGATTTCTGATACCCTGTCTCTTCTTAAGAACCTACACAGTATAAGGACAACGCCTATGGTATGTAAAGGAAGGATCAGTGGCAGGACCTCTTGCACTTCTTGCCTATGGTCTCGTAGAGTGTAGACTTTTGATGCTGTAATGATGGATAGGGCCCCAGATTCCTTTTAATATCTATAGTCTTATATCCTAAGAAGGCCATATAGAGCCTTTTTACAATGATATCCAGGTTCTAATTAGTAGCAGGATCACTTTCAACTCCTTTTGCGTATTCCATCAACCTATGACGTAAAGTGAAAACCCTTGGGCCTGATAACATGACACGATGGATTGAATCAGACCATTCTTCGTGAAGGTCATCGAGGGGAATTTTCACTGTGACACTCAAACTGGGCCTCAAGAATATTTAAAAAATTTAATTTTCTTTGAAAAATGTTTGATATACGATCCATGCTATTTATCCAAACGTTTATTTTTGATGGGCCTTATTAGAAAATAGAGAAAGTCGATTATTACCGGAAAGTTTTATGGAGAATCATCGTCCGTAAAAGGGATAAGAACGCCGATAAAATTATTGAATGATGACTAAAGTCCAATAAGCAATTTTTAACTTTTATGATTCGTCTTTGTTGTGATTTGTTCGTTGTTCTTTTCTTTCTCTCCGAGAGAGGTCCAACAGGTCAGGATTTCGCCCTGCCTACGATAATTTGGTACTCAAATAGACCTGCTTCCTCCTCTCGTCTATGAAATGATAAATCTTTACTATTATCATTTCAACTACTAGGGAGTTAACTTTAAATACTGAATTGCAATTTTTAATGCTTATTACACCACGTAGTTCAACAAAATCGTTCGACAAAGAGCGTCGTGGAATCTATTTCGGATTATGAACGTAGTGTGGGAAAAGCAAGAAGTGTGAAAATCAATTTTGGCCAAAAATTGCTCATTCGACTAGTCGTGCGAAACTGTTCGAAAACGGCCAACGATGAATTTGCAAAAACCACTCCTTCACCATCAACAATTTAAGGTCGACCATTAATATTTATACCGTTGGAAAGCTTATTTAAAGGCCTACAAAAGTTAGTTTATGCAAAAATTTGCTCAGATCAGTCTTTTACCTTAAAAATGGACTTGAAAGTGCAATTTGAGTAATTTTTCAGGCTAGATCCTGCCGAGCTGGTTTTGAGGCTTTTGCATTTGAGCCTTTGGCCTTACATATCAAAAGCTGGAAGTCCTTTGATCATCCTGGGAAAAGCCATTTTTGTTGCTTTCCTTTAGGTTTATTGCCTCCAGTTTTCACTTTTCTTTGATTTCGATGCCTAATTTAATTTTTGCGTCTTTGATGAAAGTTTTGATGGAATATTTTTGTCGGATTTATGAAGTGGGTTTGGGAGTTTGGGAGGTGAATTGTTTACAAGTTGTGGGTTTAATGTATGGTAGGGGTGAGGGGTCCACCCTCTACCTGCTTTCTTCAACCCCCGAGAGATTTCCTCTCTTTTCGCCTTTTGAAACATGGTTTCTCCTCCTCGGGTGTGTTTTTGGCAAGTTGCGAGAGCCGGCAACGTCCTATTCGGACCCAGTTACGAAATTGTGAATTGAAAACGTGGAGGGCCCCCTCTCTTTTGTCCTACCTTGTCCGCCCGCTCCCTCTCTCTATTTTCGCCTTCGCATTCTTCTTCTTTTAATCGCTTTCCGGTACTTCTCCTCTCTCTTCGGGACTCCTTTTTTTCCTCTTTCTCTACCCCTCCCCCTCCCCGTCCTTCTTCGCTCTCTTCTTCTCTTCTCGGACGAGAATTCCGCCGCGCTATATCGGGACCCCGGCTTCTCTTCAGTTCTTAGCCGTGGTCGATATCGTGACCACCCGCGTCTCCAAAGTGGAAGGATCATTTTGCGACCGGTCGACACATCATACGTTTTCTTTTTTACCTTTTTCCCCCTCCGGAATTTTTCTTCCTCCCTTTTTAGAAGGCTTCTCAAGGACCTTTTCCTTATAAATTACCCAACTATTTATATCTCCTTAATTTTTCACAAACCTACCAAATTTGAGTTTTCTCAGCTTCCTGTGGAGCGATCGACTTGAAATTTTTAGGGCGTCTTCTTTTTTAAAGAATCTTTGGTCCACAGGGAGAAGCCCAACGCCTGTTATTTGATAAAATCATGTTTAACAACTTCGAGGCTCTTCCAGGAAAACTATTAGTCCGGACGAGCCCAGACTGGTTTAGGCTCCCCTCTCTCCTTATTGGCTCTAGCTGCGCGGCGCATCGATACACAATTTCTCCTAGCTATTTCTGCAAGAGAACTACTAGTCTGAACGAGCCCAGACTGGTTTCACCTCTCTCCTTATTGGCCCTAGTTACTAGCGACACATCCGCACACCAATTTTCCTAGCTGCTGCTGCAGAGAACTACCAATCTGAAGGAGCCCAGACTGGTCTCTTCCCTTGGGAAACCACCGGTTTTTTTTTCTTTTTGGTTTTGCAAAATCAGCTTATTCTTTTCTTTCTTTTAAGAAAATTCAATCGGGAAGTTCTAAAAACACTTGGAAAAAAAAAGTCCTAGTTGAAAGAAGTAAACGGTATTTTTATATATAAAGCGGAGGTTTAATGCCGTATAAAAACCATTGGGAAAGGATAAAAGGATTCGGGAAAGCAAGAATTTTAATCTTCCAAGAATTCTCATAGGATTTCCTTCGATTTCCCCTCCTCGAAAGGTCCTTTTCCATCCCACAATCGTCACATCGTGGCTTTTCCTTTTATTACGAACCGCCTACAAAATAATAGTCGAAATTTCTCGAGGAAAAACACGCGTTTCGTATTCAAATGAATACATCCCGAGGACACTCGATATGATAACAAGTGATTCATTGTATAATCTTTTCGATCGAGTTTATCAACGGAGACAGAATGGAAAAATATAAAAAAAATACCTAAAAAGGAGGAAATATTTTTTCGGAGAATTGCGAGAAATGTTAATGCTTATTTATGCTAATTTCTACATTCTTAATCGATCTCACAAATCCACTGACCTTTCTGCAACCTTCGGATACGACAATCTTGGACCTCAGCTCGTTTCTTTCCCTTATCTATGCATATCGAAGAAAAATGACATTTACCCCAAACTTCGGGAACTTTTGAAGAACCCGATTTCAATGAATAAAATTTTACTTTGATTTTTTTGTCAGTGTTTTTCGCTTATTATTCAGCGAGGGCTCCTTTACAAATTCGATCTCGACTTGTCAAGGAAAAGGTCGTAATACGCGAAAACAGTCCCGAAGAAAATTGAGTTTTTACCCCAAGCCATGTTGTGAAAATTTTTTCTTTATTGTATTTTTTTTAATAAAACACAATCTTTCTACCTTCCATATTTTGCGCATCTCCTGCGGTTTTCGCCCTTGGTAATCTCCCCGTTGTATTCATCTCGTTTAAACTTTTTTCTACTTAAATAAAATGAATTACTGAGTTTAAAACCCCCCTTTTTATGATTAAAAAATAACTTCAGCGCCGAATAAATTTCGAGTATTCTAGTCTCGAGGTCTGAAAATTTTGTGCGAAAATTGACAATGCGGAAAATAACAATAGTAACTGGTCAATAAATCTCGTTATTTAGTTCGTTAGTGTTTGGACGCACCTGGTCCCTTTCTGGCCATCCCCCTGATGCGAATCCCTCACTACCTACTATACAAGAAACCCTGAAAAGAGGGTGCAAAAGGAAGAAAAAAAATTGCAAACCTAACACCTGAAACTACGTCTTAACATTCGAACTCTCCCATTGGCCATCATTAACTTTGTGGACGAAAAAGTGATATACAAAAATTAATAAGCAAAAATATCGAGTCTAATGGCTCGTTTTATTCATATGTAAAACTTGAGTTTATTTTAGAATCGGGACAATAAACGTTGAGAATATTTTAACTGGCTACCTGATGCTGCAGATTGAATCATAAAACAAAATTGCCTGTAATTTGTTCTCGTTTTTGTTCTATTTACGTGAATAAATGTCGGTTTTTATTAAGACTGTTTGGACGCAATAAAACGGCGTTTTTCGCAGAAAATAAAAATTAATGGTCTGGAGGTGTGCTGAGCGAGAACTTTCTCTCACTTTGTCACTCCACGCACATGGTGGTCCTCCTACACCCTAGTTCTTCCAGCTATCCTTTAAATCCTACAGAACCCCCAAATACTTACACCCCCCTTACATCACAGTGCTCCCAGCTTCCCCTCAATACAACAGCCAACCAATAGCCCAACTTTCCTACTTAACTCTATCCCCAACTCGCCCAGACTCTCCCCAACTCTCCCATACTGCCCCCAACTCCATCAGACTCCCCCTTCCCCCAGACTCCCCCATCTCCCCCTATTCCCCCAGTTCCTACAAATTTCCCCCTAAATCCTACAGAACCTCCAAATACTTCCCCTTACACCACTCCCAGCATCCCTTCCTTAACCCCCCAACCATAGCCCTGCGCCTCCACCCAACATTCCCCAGACTCCCCCATTCCCTCAGACTTCTTCCCCCAGACTCCCACTCTACATAAAAGGGCAAAGGCTGACAGTATGTAGAAGCCAAAAATGTGTTTTAAATTATTCCTAATGAGGGGACTTTTGTTTATTAATTAAATAAAATATAAAGGAAAAACAAAATTCTAATGTTATTTTTTTAATTTGAAAGCGTCCTTGAGTAGACTTCCGAAAAGAATTCCTCTCTTTCTCATTCTCTCTCCCTCTTCGAACCTCCCAGCGAAACACCTTGGATCCTGTTTTGAGCCTCTTGGCAAAAATGGAGTGTTTGGATATCGAAAGAGGCGAATAATTAATCAACCTTTTTTTCCCGCCCGTTGCCATTCCTTTAAAACTCAAAAGTCGATAACTTTCGTCGTGGGTAATTCTGTTTCTTTGATTAGAAAATTATAACACCGCATATTGGAGGGCTTGATTGGATTTCTCAACCACAGACCTCAGGGTGCGATTTCAAGGTGGTCTTATGAGTTCATCCTTCCAAATGGAATTGTTGATGGTTACGCGGTTAAGGATGTAATTTGTCTATTTTAAAAAATGATTCATCATTCTTGACAAGATTATTCCAATTAGATAACTATTTAACGATGAGATATCTGAATTCGAAACGAAACCATTTAAACTCGTTTATCGATTCAAAGTGGGTGGAAAAATTAAGGCCACATTTCTTTGTTTACTTTTCTCATCGGATGTAAATACACTGAAATCTCTATATTTCTAAACCTTAACTAATTCTATAGATTTTGGAGTCAAAATCGGTTGGTAAACCTGTCATCGTAGGAACTAGTTTTATATTAGCAGAACTGTTTACTGGGTGTTCAGGAATGGGAATCAACAGTTTTGGTTGGCAAACCTGTAGTTGAAGACGGAAACCTTGTTTTTTATTGGCAGGATTGTTTAATAGATGGGAATGGACTGTTTTGATTGGTAAGCCTGTCAATGAAGACAGAAATTCTGCGTTTTCTTTTGGCTGGAACGTTCAATGAATGTTTTGGAATGAAAATGGGCAGTTTTGGTTGGTAAACCTGTCATTGAGACGTAATCCTTGTTTCCTATTGGCAGGATTGTTCAATGGATGTAAATCGAAAGTTTTGGTAAACCTGTCGTGGAGGACGGAATCCTTGTTTTCTATTGGCAGGATTGTTCAATAGATGGAATTCGGATGTTTTGATTGGTAAGCCTGTCAATGAAGACAGAAATTCTGAGTTTTATATTGGCAGAATTGTCAACTGGATGTTCAGGAATGAAAACGGACAATTTTGGTTGGTAAACCTGTCATTGAAGAGAGAAATTCTGAGCTTTCTTTTGTCAGGATTGTTCAATGGATGAAATCGAAAGTTTTGGTTGGTAAAACTATCATCGAAGGCGGGGAATCCAAATTTTCTATTGGCAGAATTGTCTAATATGGGTCGAAGACAGACTGGAAATCATCAGTTTTCGTTGGTAAACCTGTCATTAAATAGAGGAATTCTTAGGTTTTTTATTGCCATACCTAAGAGATTTTTAGGACTAGAAATTGTCAGTTTTGGTAGGTAAAATTGTCCTAAAAGGTGGGAAATCTGAGTTTTCTATTGGCAGAACTGGATGTCCGTTTGGAAATTGACAGTTCTACCATTAGAAAACGTGTTTCTTCCTTCACATACAAGTTTACCAACAAAAACTGACGATTTCCAGTCCTGATCACCCAGTAAACAGTTCTGCCAATGGATGACCAACAGTTTAGGCATCGTAATCCTGTCATTGTGGTCAATGTTTTCTTTCAAATTTCGATTTCATGATGGCATTTGAACATTTTCGACAAATCCTTGTCTTTTCTCCTTGGCATTGGCGGTCTCCCCACATCGAGGAGTTTACAGTCTTCTTTTAATAAGAGTGCTTGATATAATTAGATAAAGCTTTTAACGGATAAAAAAGGGGCAGACAGGTTTAAATGAATGAAGGATGAGTCATCCTTAAGTAATTGATGTATGAATGAAAGGACAGGTGGATCAAAACGGAGCGGAACTTGAAGTGTACAAACACTAATCGGAGAGCACTCGACAAGTGAGAAAAAGTGATTTAACATAATGTCGCCCAGGGCAAGCATATATAAAAAAACATCGAACCTTTTTCCTTCGACTACTCGTTTTCTTTCACCTGGCAGCAACCGCAAACCGAATGATTTACATCGGGGCCCTTATTTGCATAAAATCGTTTATTGTTGCCACTGGGAGTAATTAGGCGTCCCCTTTGACTCTGCAAGCGCATTTATGTTGCTCGAATGGGGGCAAAGCAATGCCTGACCTGATGAAAGACCAAATTGAGCCAAACGAGGGCATCTTGAACAATACCTGGCGACTTAATCGTTTGGACTACCGATTGGGTTAAGTCTACAACTTTGATTTGTCACCTTCCAACAATAATCGAACTCATTCTCCAACTCGAACACATTTTTGTGATCAAGCACGCGTTCTCTAAATTGGTATATAGGAAATCAATAAAATGACACATCCCTTCACGACTTCCTCATTAATTTTTCTCATCAAATATTGCTCAAAAATAGAAAACAAAAACCGGGTCGGATTTTTTTTTTCATCCCGTAATTGAAATCGGAGATGTGAAGGACGAGAGGCATATAATGACCGTTTCGAATACGCTCAATCTGGTAATAATTCTAAAAATGAAATAAACGATCAATAATCTGATTATAGCGATTTTGGCTTTAATACTAGCCTATCATACAAATCAATTATTAGAAAAAAAAGTTTATAAAATGGATACAGGGTGTGTCGCTAAGGTGACAGCAATCAGGAAAACAAGAATCGAACGCTTTTA
The DNA here is from genome assembly GCA_018703685.1 of Orius laevigatus. Lineage (NCBI taxonomy): Eukaryota > Metazoa > Arthropoda > Insecta > Hemiptera > Anthocoridae > Orius > Orius laevigatus. The sequence continues at coordinate 39,261 of JAGWEN010000907.1, read as the reverse complement.
ACTAAAACATGGCCAAATTTATCCCATTTTCATCATTTTTGGATGGAATACAGTCGTTTTGCTTTGTTTTTTTGTGTTCATGGACTTAGTTTCAATCAAACTAGAAATGAAATCGTGCCTTGCATCACCGGCAACTTAAAGGCCATTTTTGGGGGCTAAGGAGTGGTGTGAGCGGTTTTAGACATAAAGTAACTTTTATAGGGCTTAAGAAAAGCTTTCCAACGGTATAAATATTGATAAAATCGGTCCAAAATTGTGGAAGTTAAGGACGTTTAAATGTTGCCACTACCAAGAGATCTTTTCCCTAGTGGTGTACACTGTTTTTGGGGTGAGAAAAACGCCAAAATCTGAAAACTCTTTTTTTTTTGTTCCGTCAAGTCCTAGCTACTCCAATAAAAAAGATTATTTGAAAAGTCCTTAAAATGGTTTTACAAGATTCCTAAAAACAAAACCAGAAAAAAGTTGAAAAGCCACTTCTCCAACTTTTTGCTGCACACTCGATACTTTCCGACCCCCAAAAAAATTTACAACTTAACAACTTTTTCTTTCTCCTTTTTACAATTTATAACAATTTCGCGTTAAAACAAGCTAAGTGCACGTTCTTCAAAGTTTCGTGCTTAGTACTCACCCATCTTGGGACTTAACATATTTAACGAAAGCATAATTAAAATTAATGGGTGGAGTGGGTAATAACAATAAATAGGGTTTTAAGGGCCCATTCACGCCTTCAACAACGCTAATAGGGATTAACTCGGATCAAAATCTATCGCTGAGTGAGACATGTCACATCCTCTAAACGCATTCCGGAGCAGTTTACTCCCAGGATTCGACTTTTCTATAACAGTTTCCAATAACACGCTTCGTTGATCACTTCCTGAATCGGCTACCGAACTCTTCCCTTATAAAAAAAACTTTTTCCACCTCAATTCCTTTTTTATTTTTTAATGCAAATTGTTAAAGTTATATTACTTGAAAAAACAATCTAAAACTAAATTAAAATATTAAAATTTTTGGTCAATAAGAAGGAAAGGGACCCCACCTTATTAGTAAAACGCACCTAATTTTCTTGTTTTTCAACCTAAAAACAGTCTAAAACCACATTTTGGGCCTTACAAAAAAAATTTTTTTTCAGGCCAAAAAGTAGATGGTAAAAAAAAATGTTTTCAAATTGAAAAACCGACTTCAGATTCTTGTTTTTCAACCTAAGTTCAAAACCACATTTTAGGCAAAATGAAGAAATAAAAATTTTGGGACAAGAAAGTAGTGATGTGTCCTCCCATAGTAGTGGTCGAAAAATCTTTTTGAAATCTCCAGGTAGAGCTAGCCAAAAACAACCAAAAACGGAGTATTATTGCATTAAATTAAAGGAAGTACTCCCAGGTACATCCAAGAATCTTTCCTTTCGCTTTAAATCCGATTGATGAATTCCCAAAGGATTTCCTGAAAGGGTAAGGATGTTCCCATTATCGATCAACCTTCTGAGTGACAGCCTTAAGAAAAGTTTACCAACATGAAATATTCTTCAGTTCATTACGTTGACATGAAGTTCGAAAAAGCGGAATTAGACCACATTTGAAATAATAATAGGAGGAAAACGTTGAGGAAATCGATTTTTTCGTTGAATAAACATTTTAGAGTAGGTATGATATACTGACCTACCCTATGCTGTTAAAAATTCAACGTGAAGGGGGAAAATGATTCAAGTTTGTGAACCTACCTTTTAATTATTAAAGGAGACTCGCGGTTTTTACATATTAAAGTCGATTTTGATGAAAAGCAGCATTTTTACAAAGAAAATCCGAAGGTGGGTTGCCATGGGATGAACGAGAGCGTTAATATAATTTTCATTTTCGAGAAAGTTCAGGGGTCGACGATCTTGCAACCCCTCTTTTTTGTCTCCTCGTCAACAATTTACGTTGAAACTTCCTCTCAGAAAAAAAAAAAAAAGTAAGAAAATCCTAATCCTGTGGCTTGTGGGTCATTTTCGTTTATTTGGAAAGGGCGGGACGAAGCCCTAAATCCTTAGGCATCGAACATGTTAACAGTTCTAGAAATGGAAATATTTCAACTCCGCCCCTTTTCCTTTTGACCCCTTAATTAACTCTACATGCTCAGAAGTTTATGTGGTACACGACAAAAACAAGCTTCTCCATCAAACAACCCACACGCGTTAAATTACAATATTGACGCTCTCAAAATTATTCCTCTCTTGTTAAAATTTTGGAAACCGCATTTGAAATTTCCTGGCAAGATAAAAGGGGGCTTGATTGTTATAAGATTAAAATAAACATTCATGGGAAAGAGCTTAGAAATATGAAATCATGGATGACAAAATAAAACAAATATTATGTTAAGGAGATTGTGAAGTATTAAGTAAACAGATTATAGCCCTCGCTATACAAAGGCGACCGGTGATTACCGAAAGAGGTCAACACCGTTCAAGGGGATTCTAAATATTCCATATCTGTCAGTTCTATACGTAATTCAATCCTGTACAGACCATGTACCTCGGCAATCAATAGGTCTGAACAAGAAGGCAAGGGTCGTTTTCCGTGGATAGAGCCGGTTTTTGTTATGAAAATTGTGTTCTCTGTAGCTTTTGTGCAAAAATCTTGAGTCTCTTTAGTCCCCTAATCGTCTCCCTCCTATGGTGCTTGGTCCACCATTGTGAAAAAACGGTCCCAAATTGTCACTTTTTCTTTTTTTTACATCTAGCTCGAAAACTATGGGTTTTAGCGACTTGACTACGAAGTAAAAAGTGAATGATCATTGAAATCTGCGTCTAATGAGCTTTCCGGCGTTAAAATCGGTCGAGCCGTTCAGGAGATATCGATGGTCAAAGTTGAGCTTTTTTATTTTTTGTAGGACCCGGAAAGGAGGACGAACGTGCACCTTTTGCATGGTTGAACCCATTTTTACTATTTGATTTTATCTTGTTAATTAGTTAGTTCTAAATCTAAGTTTTCGTCTCCCTCCCATTTGTGCTTTCTCCGCAATTTTGAAAAAACGGTCCCAAATCGACACTTTTCAGTTTTGGACGTCTAGCCCGAAAACGATGGATTCTAGCGACTTGACTACGAAGTATAAAGTGACAGATTATTGGATTCTGCGTCTAATGGGCTTTCCGGCGTCAAAATCGGTCAAACCGTTCAGGAGATATCGATGGTCAAAGTTAAGCATCTTTTTGCTTGACCAGGAAAGAAGGACGAAAGTGCTTCTGGCAACTGGACTGCTTGATCACCGCCGAAAAAATTATATTTCTACTCAGATTTTTTCGTAAGTTTTAATCCAACAGAGGGCAATACATCGCAGTCGGTTAGTTTCCCTATGTCATCTGATGGAAAAATATGAATTCAAAATATTCGGTTATGAAATTTTGATCATTCCGGTCTCATAGCTAACATTTTTTCCTTCGACGACAAAAAAAGCTTTTTTAATTGGTGACAAGGGTGGTGTATGAGTCAGATGAGCGTGTGTTAGACCGGGTGTTGGTAAAATTCACCGTGTTTTTGCTGGTTGAAGTATCCAGTAAGGGTTGAGCTTCATCTGTTACCATAGCGACGAGTGATGTCACACGGTCACACCCAAACCCACCACAGATCGCAGCAGGGCCACATCCCCATTTCCTTCCCCTCTTTTTTCAAACCCCCAGTCTCACGGTCTGAAAACAATCTAACTTGATTACTCGTTTTAAAAAACACTCCAAAATCAAGAAAACGAAACCCTAATTTAACACACTTTTTTAATCTGGAGTTTTCATCCCAGCTTTCTTTTGCTCTAGGGCATAATTCAAATTTGTAGGCCCGAGGATCGATAATGGGCATTGTCCCACAAGGGTTGGGCGAGTGGGCAAAAATCTAGGTTGACAATGAAATATGTTCTTTGAGTAATAAACTAGTGCGGAATGTAATTGCACATAAAACCAACAACAACCCATATCTCTCTCATCTCTTATGTATTTAAAAACGAACTTTTACAGCCCCAACCTTGGCAAAATTTTCAAGAAATATAATTAATTATAATTATTATCTTTTCTTTTTAAATTCGCGAAAAACATTCAAAATAGCCCCTGTTTAGGCACGTGTAATGATGACGTGTCAGCCTGATATATTTGAAGTCTAGCCCCTAGGGCTTATTTATGCGATTTTTTGATTCTCCGAATTCTCATTATCATTTCCTTAATTAGGTTTTTTATTGATTTTGCTTAATTTAAAAAAACAAAACGGAATACTTGATTAAAGTGGAAATTTATTTTATAAGCAAACAGAATGTTCTTTACTCGTTCTTAATTGAAATTCTATTAATCCGACCGAAAATAAATTTATTTAAAATTATTCTTTTAAACGAGACTCGGAATAATTTTATGGGTATTAAGCATAATGCTCGGTGTTGGCCGATTTGTTTATCACCTACTTGACTCCTGAGATTAGAATAAAGCCATTTTCTCGGTGTCGGCTTCGCGCCCACAATCGCCAAGCCTCTGATTGTGTTCATCAACGTCGAGATGCATTTTGTTTCCTTCGAAATATTACGGGATTCAAATAATGTGTTTTAATTAGCATTAGCGTGGCCGTTATTGGATTAAGTCAGACTGATCGATAATTCATGACGAGTTTGTCATAATTGGTGGAAACATGAAAATTGTGTGAAATGTTTGAATTTGATTCGTAAAATGAGAGAAACAAGCAGGGTATCTGGTGTAGTGGGTAGAGGTGATGTCAGGGTAAGTTGGGAAGAGTTGTGTGGTTTTGGAAGATTGTGATTTTTAGGTTGTTTGGGGGAAAGAGGTGATTAGAGGAGGTGATGTCAGTTTTTGACCTCTAGCTCGAAAACTATGGGTTCTAGCGACTTGACTACGAAGTACAAAATGAAAGATTATTAAATTCTGCGTTTCTTGAGCTTTCCGGCGTCAAAATCGGTCCAGCCGTTCAGGAGATATCGATGGTCAAAGTAGAACCACTTTTTTGTAGGACCAGGAGAGGAGGACGAACGTTGTATGGTAGAACCTAGCTCTTTGGACCATTCGATAGCCCTAAATCCAAGTTTTTTTCTACCTCCTACTTTTGCTTTGTCCGCCGTTTTGAAAAAACGGTCCCAAATCGTCACTTTTTTCAGTTTTTGACATCTAGCTAGAAAACTATTAATTGTTCTAGTGACTTCACTACTAAGTACAAAATTTTCGAAGTCCAATATCTCAAGATCCATTGGACCTAAAAAGCTGCGGTTGGGCTTAAATTTTAGGTTTAATTTCTTGGGCTGTTGGACAACAATGCTATATATAGACATTCTTTATCATAGTTTTTAAGAGGTTTTACAATATTTTGATCTCTTTATTACTCATTGTTGCAAAAGTTAGCTGAAAGTGTCGAATTAAATTAATTCGAAATTAAATTAAAGTTTAAATTGGCGTATCGAATAAACCCATCTCACGCCTCGTGGTGAGGGTTTTGTTATCTCTGTAAAGCATGCGAACTCCTAATAAGTGCGTGGAATGGGACTTAACTAAATAATTAAACACAAAGACTGTTGTTGAATTTAAAACGCTTCTAACACGTTTCGTTTTGTTTCAGGTAAGGAATTGTCTTCTGGACGTCTCCAGGCTTAAATCGGCATTTTGACTCTATAAAGGGTTTGCGGGGGCGGCTTTCATCATAATTCGCATTGGGACGAGAAGGCTTTTAGACAAAAGGCAAGCTTCTCAGATCAAGCCAGAAATGAGGTCGTATAGCTAACGGTCCACATTCCATCCGCCTGACTTACAACTATCTACATTCTTCTTACTTTCTTCAAAAAGCTTAGTGTTTATGAACTCAGAAGTTCGTTTCGTCGGATTTCTTAGCTGAAGAGGTCTATAGAAAAATCTCTTGGGACATACTTGAAGAAATAATTGCCCTCCGATATTGTTTCTTCCTTCGATTTTCTTGAGCTTAACGGAAGGAGCAACTGTTTTGACAGCGCCTTATTGTGAACGGGGTGAAACGAAGCCATTCGGACGATTTCGTATAGAATTTCAGCTCACGCGATTCTTTTAACGGGTATTATGTGTAAAGCCCATATGAAGCACATGCTAACTTTTAGTGTGCTTTTCCTTCCTCGAATCCGGAAAGTTTTTATATCATGTTTTTGTTTGTAGTCCTTGGTACCCGCCCGTGCGGACTCTTTCGGCTAATGAATTGAATAAAAGTGCCCCTCATATTTTCTGAAAAGGGATTTCGAAGGAGGCGAAAAAAAATCGTCACGAATTTCTAGCCTCAACCGAGTGAGAACACTCTCAAGGTTAAACAAGGCGAAACACGAAGAAGGAAAAAGGAGAAAAGATCGAATAATCTCGTGGACATTTTGAAATCTTTTTCGATTCTTTAAGTCCGGGGATTTGAACTTTCTCATCCTTGTCAAAAAATCGAGTTCGGATCAAGATTTTTCTATTTTATATCTTGTTGACCACGAAGAAAAACAGTGAAGAGCGAGAGAGAAGAACTACTTCCTGGTAGGAATGCTGTCCCAACAAGTCATCGTTATCTAATTCTCTATTTCTCCCAGAGGACAACATCATTCTATCCCATATAAAACGGGAGAGGAAGAAACAGGTTCCTCAAGAATTTCAAAACCCCCAGGAGGTTTCCGAAAAAAATTTTTTCCTCGAGAAATTAACAAAATCGATCGCCATTATAAAAGGGGGCGTGTTTTATGTCACAATTCTTCGCCAAAAATAAATAAAGAATCCATGCAAAAATTTTCGCACCTTTAAAACGGTTTATTAAATATCCACATAAATATGTAGTTCATTCTTCGCTTTTTAGTCATTAATTATTATGAGCATTTAAAAAATAAATAAATAATAATAATAATGGGAGCAGATTTTATGGATAATGTGTGGGTATATACAATATAGGGATTAATGGATATTGGAGGGGATAATGGTGGTTAGGAGAGGTAATGGTAGATAGAGGGGGTAATGAGGGGTTTGGGGGGGGGGTAATGGGTGTTTAAGGGGGTAATGGGGTTTGTGAAGTTAAAGGGGGTGAAGTGGGTAATGAGAAGTTTAAGGTAATGGGGGATTAAGAATTTTGTGGGGGTAATGGTTGTTTGAGAGGGTAATGGGTGTTTTTGGGGGGTAATGGGGGGGGGTTGATTGGGCATTGGGGGTTAAAGGGGTAATATGGGTTTGAGGGGGGTAATGGGGGTTATAGTGTTTGGACTGTTGTATTTTAAACATTGGTCTTCCAATTCGTTTTTTAATTATTCCAACGTCTGTGCAAATATTTTAACGTTTTTACCTCAATTAAAATATATAAACGAACTACTGAAATTGTCTAGAAAAGTGTTCAATTAATTCCACCCCCTTCTTTTTCTCTCTTTAATTAATTTCTTCGTTTCTCGTCAACAGAAGGAGAAGATTCCCGTTGAAAATAATTAAACAAGGGGGTTGAAAAGTTGAAAAAACCCTCTATATTGCTAACGCTTCGTTATTTTTTGTTAATAAAATCAAAAAGTCAAATATGACAAAATTTTAATTATTTTTTGACTTTTTGTCAAATGACTTGTTTTTAATTAAATTTTTTTTGGAAAAAAAAAGCGCTTTTTTTTTGCCCATGACAAATGGTAGTAGCTGTCAGGTTTTAAATTTTGGACACCAGATAATAAGTAATGGTTCACAGACGAATTTCAATGCGCTTTTTCTATGACTATTTTATTCATGTTTGCTAAAATAGTCGTGGGTCCTAGATTTGGATGCATCTGTCCGAAGGTCGATGTCAGGTTGCATCCATCTCGAGTGTCCAGATTTGATTTTCAAATGAAATTCCGACCTTGCACCCGAATAATGCAATTCCCAAAAAAGGTGTTTGTCTTCCCGTTTAAAAAGCGATAGTTGAGCTTTCAATTTTCTTTTGAAATTCGATGAAAAGGTTAATTGAATTAATGAAATTTTAAATGGAATTAAAGGGCTGAATGGAGTACAATATACATTGTATCTTTCTTTTTAATACAATGCCAGGATTGGAGATAATCCTCCTTAGATATTACCGTATTCTATAATGGCTTTCGACCCATGGCTTAGGTTATAATTGGAGAATCGAAAGGGTTGTCGCATTCCGAAAAATGAGAAACGGATAACAACGAAAGAACCTCCTGAGTCGTCGACAGATTACTTGTCAGTGATATTTCGCCCTCTAATAGGTTTATACACCGCGGATCAAATATCCCTTCCCCTTTCAGCAATTTCGATCCCCGTCAGAATCATCACGTTTTCCATAGCGGAGGAAAAGTCTTTTGTTTCCACCCGTCAAAAGTGACATAGAAACAAAAGAGCAAATATAAAAGAACGAGAAAAAAGTAATTAAATCGATAAAAGTTCATTTTCAAACTGGAATTAAACAATTTGAACAGTTTGAAACTGCCATACGAAAAATTCAAACGTTTTTTGTTCTCTGTTATTTAATTTATTTTTTACTTCAATTTTATTATTCTAAAGGCTTTCGTTTTTGGAATTTCCTGTTCGTTGACAAAAGGACGCCAGAAAATTTATATTCGGCAGAATGATCCGGCCAGAGTAAATTACCGGACTAAACCTATCGGATAATAATTCGGCCATTTCCGGATTTTGTCCTCCCTTTTGCCGATTATTTCGATACGATCCGACATATTCGGAATGAAATATCAACGGATTAATCGTTTTTAATGAGACACTTTCATTAATACTGATGGATGATGAAATTTCGAGATATCTTGTGAATTTTTATATCGTACTTTCATGATTTTTTGCATTATTTTGGTTGTTCTTCACGGAAACGTGGATGGTGATTTCAAAAATTTGGTTTTCTTTTAGTATTTGCTTCTCTTTTTTGATGTATTTTGAAGCCCAAATGCCCAAATACTCTGGAAAGGTCAGAATCGATCTCTGCGGTTCACTAAGAGAAACCGCGTTTATGAATACCTCGACGGGCCAGCAGTTCCATGCAAAAGTCCCTTTTTAAACTCTTCTTCCGGAAGTGTTTTCTTTCATTCGACGAAAATTAGAAAAAGGGATGAATGAGAGGGTCAAAATGACCCTCTATAAAAAAGAATGCTGGATAACACTATCCGAAAGGAAATTTGATTCTCTACAACTTTTATTTTATTACGTTTTCTTGTACGAATCACCGTATTCGAGATAATTTAAAAAACTGGCATCTTTCGTGTTAAAAAAAGGCCTTATTTGGCTTGATGACGTCACGAGGATGTTTGTTATCAGTTGTTTCGTTTCGTCATGTTTTATCAATCAAAAATTTATTAAAAACCTACCGTAGGAAAAATAATTCAAATTGAAGGAAATTCTCTGCGTCCTGAGGCTGCCTCGGGAATGTTTTATATTGTAGAAAGTAATCTTTTCCATTTTTTCCCTTTTGTTAACCGATTCCCATCTAATCGCTTTCCAAGCCACGTTATCAAGATTCCCTGTGTATTTAGTTTCTGTGAGGCTTCCTGTTCTCTTTCCGTTACACCTCCGTGACTCGACTTTGAATATTGAATGGGAATGATTTCATTCATATAATTTTACGTACTCACGAGTTCCCAACTTGGATCATTTCATTTAAAAAGAGATTTTTTATTATTAAAAAAAAAAAAATTCCATTCCGCATTTTTTTTAAATCTAATAAAAGCGGGTATTAAAAGCATTTTAATTCCGCCCTTGATTTTTTTTTAAATTGTTCCATAAATCGTGGTAGTTTACTCGTGCTGTTCACGCACTTCATGATTTATAGGATTACACGTGGTGAAAAATTAGAATCGGACACGTTTTATGCCTGTCGATCAATAAAGTGGGCAAAAACATTAGCGTTGTTGTCCCTACCTGCCAACTGTTGATTCCGAAAGGTGATTTCTATTGTTAGCCACGTATTCCGATCATCTTACATCTTGGCGTTTCCTAATAGGCTTTTTTAACCAAAAACTCGAGAAGTACCGAACCAAATTACAATATCGTCTCCCAAAAAAGGAGTTTGACTCCACTATATATTTCGGGCGCCATGTTTAAGTCGATTTTTAGGAGGATTCTTAATCGTGGATGTTATAGGCGTTCCCACGTTGTCGTGATGGAATATTTGGTGCTAGTGGAGAGGTCTGTAGAGTCCCTAAGTTTGAGGGTTCCTCCTCCATTGTGTGTTTTCTTTTCTAACAAGAATCTTTCGCGATTAAAGGTTAGTTTGGTCATTTAATAAGACGCCGTTGAACATGTTAATTGACCCAGTTCTAATTACAGCCTTCCCGGATGTAGGAGGAAATTTAATTACAGGGCCGGATATAAAAAAATCGAAAAACATTAGGAAAACATGGCGTCCAAATTGTTTTTAGTTAAATAAATTAAATTTCGCGGAGAATAATTGCGGGTGTATTTTTGAACCTGTGATGCAATGGCGTCACATTCTAAACATAAATAAGATTGATTTTCTCATGGTTAATTTATTCCTTAAATATTCCCTCCTCGGCTTCTTGATTCCCACGATACTGAGATTAGTCATGTTACATATTTTAAACGAAGAACGCTCATTAGACGATTAGATTGCGGTGGAAAGTGAAGAAAAAAGATTTCGATTAATGGCTTGCACCGCGTCGATAAAGAATCCTAAATGAACCAGCGAAGGTCGAATTAATTTCAAATAAAACCGACAAATCTTTGTCCAAACACTCTAGTCTCCCTATTAAATATTTATTAATAAACAACGAGCAAATCAATAACATCAATTACTACATATAATTAATTAGTAAAGTGCACAATGGATATGATAGAATGTTTAATGTTGATGGATATTGCATTTGCAGTAAAGTGCTTGGTAACTTCCGACTTATTCGACGATCAATATATTCGTTTATTAATTGAGTAGTACTTATTAGTGCATTTGGTTCCGTAGCTCTTGAGTTTTTGAAACTAAAGTAGGAGGGGGGCTTTGAGATAGAAGTGGTAGTTGAGGAGGAGCCCCCAAAATTTGAACTTTCTTAAAAAGTAGGTTCTCTGCAGACCTGAACATCGCCGCACCAACCTTCCCCCTCTTCCCCCCGCACATTCATGATTCTCGTCTACTATTTCCATTATCTTCTTTAACCTCCTGGACCATCCAACCTACTACCACCTCCCCCTACCCCCGTGGACCCTCCCCATCCTCTCCCAACCATCTACGCCCTCCCACCTCTCTCCCATCATCTCCTTACCCTCTGGAGTCTGGACCCTCCCCCAACATTCTCCCACTCTCTCATCACTTCCCTTACCCTCTGGTCCCTCCCCCATTCAACATTTCCCACTCTCCCATCACTTTCCTTACCCTCTGGACCCTCCCCCATTCAACATTCTCCCACTCTCCCATCACTTCCCTTACCCTCTAGACTCTCCCCCAACATTATCCCACTCTCCCATCACTTCCCTTACTCTCTGGACCCTCCCGCCACCTCCCACTAACGTTCTACCGCTCTCCCTTCACCTCCCTTACCCTCCTGTACCCTCCCCCTACATTCCTCCATTCTCCCATAGCCTCCTGTCTGCAGCTTCATATGAAAACGAAGATCCGGCCCAAAAAGATAAAAAAAATTGTTATCGGTGGCGTTCTTTTTAAAAGGGGTCGATTACGTTGAAACGGTTAAACTATCAATTTCGTGATTGAGCGCCGACAATTTGAGGATTTTTAAAAAAAGCTGGCGTGTGCGGTCGATTTGGTATAATTCGTCCGTAATGAAACGAAAGGGTTCCCCAATATTTTCGGAGACGGTCCGGTTATTTCCAATTCTGTCGCAGTTCTTACGTAATACGCTGCCCCTCTTGCCACCTGTTTCTATTCATTTTCGCAACCACCTGTTATTATGATCATTACAACCTCAAATTAAATTCTTTTTCTTTTCTTCTAAAAGACCCGATTTAAGTCTTCTGACCTTGCCAAAAAAAGTGCAGTCTGGACGTCCTCATTGCCAAAAACTTGGCTTTTTCCAGTCGGTTCTTCAAGGGACGCGATGCGTGAACGAACAAGAATCCGAAGGTGGTCTTTCAAAAAGCCCAAAAGAATACTACCCGACGGAGTGGAATATTTTCAAACTTGTTGCTCTCTCACAACTTCCAAAACAAGTTTTGCCCCATGAACTCAAGAAATTTTGATCTTCGAGATTAATTTAGCAATAATATAGCTATTAAAGCGATTTAAGGGTTAATAGACGGTTTCCCTTACGTTCGAATTAAGATAATTGCGTTCCCATATTGAAAGGCGGATTTTTAGCACGGTAAAGCGACAACCCCTTTTTTTAACGAAGGGAAAAAATTAACTTGAACATTAAGAAGTACTAACAAGTAACTGCAGGGATTAACGCCGTTATAAATTCTGAGGAAAATTCAATTAGGACTGTGCATAATGTAGTCTTTTAAGTGTTTCCTTAAGACCTGCGACAAATTGATAACACGACTAATTATCGAAATAGGCAATTAGGAAAAACAGGGGGGCGCTTAACTACGTCATTCGGGGCATGATTAGACTCCATGAAAAGTCCCAGATCAAAGAACAACCGAGGTCGATAATGTCGAGGCTCCCGAGGGAAAACCGTGGCCGGTTTCCATTGTCGAACCTACACGAACATACCGGAATACGTAATTCCTAGATAAACCATAGTGGTCAGCTTGGAAATCCTCCTGCAAAATTTATAGCAGCCAAAAAACCTCAAAATTATCGAACTTTTTGGCTCATAACTTCTGAAAAATTAGTTTTATACGAAAAATCACTCTATACAATAATAAAGCTTACAAAATTACCTAAAATTTAAGCCCAACCACAGCTCTGTAGGTCCAATAGTTCCTGAGATATTGGACTTTAAAAATTCCGACTTTGCCGAACTATTTAGCAGTTTTCAAATAACTCAGTAACATTTGTAAGCCGTACGGGAGAACCACTAATCCGATCGAGTCCAGACTACACTCATTTTAAAGGTAATTCAGTTAGGAAAATTTTTCAAGAATTTTGAGTCCTCCATTATTCATGGTTTAGAATAAATTAAGCTTTAATCCTGATGTTGAAAAAAATACTATGTATAACGTTTGTCAGCCGTACAGGAGAACTTATGATCCAACGGAGGCGGGATTGGTCTCATTGTAAAGGTAATTCAATTACAAAGGCAGATTACTTATGGTCAAATTTTGATATTTCGACCAGTTTTAAAGTGTTCAGGGTTCGAGCGCTCAAAAATAGCAGCAATTTTGGAAAAATGTCTTATTTTACCACACTTTAGGAAAATGTTCCTTATTTTACTACCTTATGAGACATGTCTGGACTCAATCGGATGAGTGGTTCTCCCGTACAGCTTGCAAATGTGACAGTTTTTTCAATATTGCTAAAAAACTGTTAAAATAGTTGAAATTTCCAATATCAGGAACTATTGTACTAAACCTACAAAGCCGCGGCGGTTAGGCTTAAATTTTAGGTAATTTTATAACCTTTATTAATGTTAAGAGTGACGTTTTTCATAAAACTAATATTTCAGAAGATATAAAGCAAAAACTGAAAAAAGTCCGAGAATTTCGAGGTTTTTTGACTGCTAAAAGTTTTCCTCTGGGATTTCGAAGCTGCAAAATTAGTTTTATAATACATATACCTACAGCATATCAAAAATTCAGCTTTTTTCAATTTGTTTGGATCAAAAATGCTAATTCGCTTGGTTTCTCAGCCCTTCGTATAAGCAGATTTGAGCTTGAAAACACGATAATTTCGTCAAAGAAAAAATGCCGAAAAGAAACCGCCGAGTCAAGGTTTGATTATTTTTCGTAAAATGCAAACTGATAAAAAATACTGAAAGTCACATAAACGTGGTATATGACACGATGATATTCGAACAATGGATGACATTAGATTGATCCTCATTGTCATGTTCCTTTTATTTTAAAAACCTCCTCAGATTTCGCTGATCTTTTGTTGAGACAAGACGACGAGGGCGTTCGCCCTTATCAAAGTCGAATCCTTCACTCTTTTTTTCACGCCGAAATCGAATAGTTTGTAGCCTCCGCGAAACGGATACTTCTTGAATATATTTTCCAGTCCATCGGAATTTCGGCGAAAAAAAAAATCGAGGTTAAAAATGACGATTTTCTTTCAGGGGTGTCCAGTCTGTTTACCTCTGTCTAGACAAGATTTAGCAAGTCAAAAATCCTTCGGGTGTCCTAAACCGCATAAATATGAATGTTTCGAACCCCCCTCCGAAAATCGTATTTTTCGAACAACGCTTTTCAAAGTTTAAATTAAACGAATATAGTTCGCATTGAAAATAACGAGCGGAGATAAAGCCACTATAATCCACTTAATAGTCACTTGTGCAGCTGTTTACTACCGAAATATCCGATAGTGTAAAAGGGCACAATAAAAAGTGAAGGTCTCTTTTAAGCTTGTTTTCCTCTTCTTTCTCCTTTTCTTTCCCTTGACAAGACCTTAAAAGAATGGCGGCTTGAAGAATGAAAATCAAAGGGAGATTTTTTCAAGGGGTTAACACAATCGGGGTCATTTGTGGTGAAACTGCCGGATTGTAAATAAAACGTCTTTTATTCTCCAGGGAGCACCTTTGTAACCACATTTTCGGCCAACTCCTTGTTTAGAAACTACTTCAACTACATAAATCCGAAGTTAGTCCAATTTTGTCGAGAACTCTAAATACGCCCTTGAAAATTGATTTCAATGCCAAAGAGTCGAAATCACAGTAATTTAATTTCTGGGCGTATCCGTCCAAAACGGATTCTTTTATTTGCTTCTTTAATCTCGTCTAATCCTGGGATAAATAATCTGTCGAGGCTCAAACAACTTAACAAAACTAATCGGAAGTCGAAAGTAATCAAAACATAACCGCAGCTATTTTAAGACGTTTTCTCTTTTCAAACAGAACTATTATTGGAAATGGGAATCTTAGAAATGTGAAGAATTTAACATTTTTCAAGGGACGTTTTTCTTGGAGCGAGAAGGTCGTTTGAAGTTCAGGGATTATTTGGGACCAGCAAAAGTTACTTTTTGAGGGCTGAGGAGTAGTCTGAGCGATTTTATGTATTAGGTAACTTCTTTAGGCATTGTTAAGAGCCTTCTAACGGTGTAAATTTGTCGCTTCGAGAATTCGTCGCTAAAAGGTATGGAGGGGGCACCGCTTAAATCGAACTTTCTCAAAAACTTGGTGCTCTACAGACCTCTCCACAAACACCAATTTAGAGTTACAGTTTTTGGGGAGGCGGAACGCTGCTGCGGTTTAGCACCGACCTCCTAATGCCCTACCCTGTATATGGTGCAAATTTGGTAAAGATCGTTAGTGTTTTACAGGAGTTGCGATTTTGGGAGAGGCGGAACGCTGCCGCGCTCCTGGCCTTAATGTCCTAATACATAAGCCACCCTGTATATGGTTAAAATTTGGTGAAGATCGGACCGGTAGAACGCCAATAACTTTCGTAACATTGAGAAATTAAAAAATTTCCCTGTGGCATGTTCAAAATAAGAGGAGTAGCTCATAAGCTGCCACTTCTTTTTCTTTTTCTCCCCCTTTTGGCGACGAATTGTGAGCTACGAATTCTCGTATATCCGTAAGTGGATATCAATGAAATTGTTCGAAAACTGCGGATTTTATGGGCGTTGAAACATGAAGTTACAAAATTAAAGCTTGATATGGACCACCTAAAGTCACTTTTTGAGGGCAGTAGTCTGAGCGATTTTATACATTGGGTCGCTTCTCTAGGCATTCGAAAGAGCTTTCCAACGGTTCTAGTATCGATAAAATCGTTCAAAAACTGCGGATGTTATGGGGCGTTGAAACGGTTAGTCGTGAAATGAGTTCTTGATAGGGACCAGCAATGTTCAAGTCACTTTTAGAGCGCTAAGGAGTTTTCTGATCCTGGGTAGCTTCTCTATTCCCTTGACTGCATAATCAGCAGAAAATTGAGGACATTTAGTCGTGGCGCACTTGTTCTACAAACATGTGAAAACTCTTGAAATGAGCGTGATTATTCATAAAACTCTTGAGAACAAAAGAGAAGGAAAAAAGGTTCTGCGACCAGAACTCGAGATAATTGTGTTTCAAGGCTTTTCATGAACCTCGTACAGCGAAAATAATCGAATGAACTTTTAATATCCTGGAAGACGTTCACCCCTCTTCCGTTTCACAATAGGTTTTGCCGTTTAGCCACTTGGGAGATGGTGCGCGCTCGGATCAGAAACCCCCAAATCGAGCCCCAGCCTCAGGTCCTCCGATTAGAACCTCTCCGCCCCGGTTATTGCGTCTTAGTTTACTGGTCCACACAACCTCCCATTCGAGAACATCCTACATCTCTTCCTTTCTCTCCCACCCTTCCTACCGATCATCCAAATTAATATTTTTCTTTCCACTACGACATTGTTCGCCCATAATGTTTTAAGACTGAAAATAACGAGTTTATCCTTTTACAACCTTTTCAAACCTTTACTTTGATAGCTTTCCTTTGATAGCCCTTTAATCGATTTTTATGTAATTTTAATTGTTTTTTCATTATTTCAAATTAGTTCAAAAGGAAAATAGAAAAAAAATGTTTTTTGGCTTTGTTGAGGCTCGTTGCGTAGCGACCTTCACTATTCAAGCGGTTACCAAATGATCTCCTTTGTATCAGATTCTCCAATGAAGCGGACACGTCATGCTTTGGTTGTTAACCCCGCATTTTCTATTCTTACAATACCGTACGTTTTTGCAGGAAAAAAAGAGTTTTATTTTGTGACAATAGAAGGAAAGACGTAAAAATTCGTGTTTTAGCTACACGTTTCCGTTTTACGTTGAGTTTAGATCTCGTTTTACGAGTTTTGGTTACAAAATTGGAGGGTTTGGTCGCTTTTTCGATGTTGCAGAGCTAAAATTCATGTATCACACGATTGAATATCCTAATGTCCACAAAATCTTCCTAAAAAAAAGGGTATATCAGGATCCACGATCTTTTCTTGTTAATAGGGTCTAAATCTGGCTGTAATGGTAAAGATCCGTCTGGAAAGTGTCTTTTCTTGTCAAAAAGGTAAAACTCTATCAAAAAAGGGTCTTTCTTATAAAAAAGGTTCAAAATCAGGCTAAAAAGGGTCTTTTTTTGTCAATAAAATGTCAAATTCTGGCAGAAAAATGTCTTTCCTTGTCAAAAAGGACCAAAATCTGGCTGAAAAATGTCTTTCCTCGTCAAAAAGGTCTAAACCTAACAGAAAAGGGTCTTTTCTTATCAAAAAACGGTTCGAAATTAGGAACTTTTTTTTGTCAATAAAATGTCAAAATCTGGTAGAAAAATGTCTTTCCTTGTCAAAAATGGTCTAAATCTGGCTGAAAAGAGTCTTTTCTTATTAAAAAGGGTCAAAATCATTCTGAAAAGTGTCTTTCCTTGTCAAAAAGGTTAGCATTTGGCTGAAAAGGGTCTTTTCTTGTCTAAAAAGGTCGAAATTTAGACTTTTGTCATCCCAGAAATGCGTAAAACGGTCTCTACGCATACAATGAATGAGTTTTGCTTAAAAATCTTTTAGAATGCGTAAAATCACGCATAATGCGTACCATCTGGTCACTCAAATTTTCTAATACGTGGGAAAAACGTAAAAATTATTTATTAGTGAATCCCCGAAGGTTTTTAGGGGTAAAAGTTGGCTGGAAGAATGGATATAAAGTATGGCGCTTTGAAGATGAGATGGATCGGGAGAACAAGCTGTGACGGGTTGGGGTGAAAAGTTGCCTCCTCCCTCTTTTCCGTCAAGTAGGGGAAAAACGGAAAAAGGAAAGAAAAGAGAAAAAGGCCATCGCGTATCCTCCCCGGTCGAAGAATATTGGAAAACATTCTTAAAAGTTCGGGAAAAGAGGAGGGAAACGAATTAAATCATGAAAAATTACGTTTTTCACGATTCATCAGTCTCATTTAATGAAGCGAGTTATTTAAAAGAATATTCAATTAGTTCAAGCATTAAAATTAATTGAAATCCATTCAATAAGGTCTCGATTTTTTTTTAAATAAAAGGTAATATGAACATTGATGCTTTGACCTCCGGGACACATTTTTCCTACTTAAACGGTATTTATAGGTACAAGTTTTATTTTGACAATATTTTGGGGTTATTAGGTTAATCCAATGATTCGCCCACAACCATCAAAACCTCTGCGTATGCTTGCCCAAATTTTCCCTTCAACCTGACCAATCTTAACCAACTTTTCACCAATTTCCCCTAATTCCTTTCCTCCAAATTCCCACTCTACCCTACCTAGGTTGACCACGTGCTACGTGATTTCACGCATTTTCAAAGATGTAAAGATTTGTACGCAACACGCATTGACTTTATACTAAAAAGTGACTTTCCTTGTCAAAAAGGGTCAAAATCTGACTAAAGAGGGCATATTCTTATCTAAAAGGGTCAAAATCTGACTAAAAAGTATCTTTCCTTATCAAAATGGTCAAAATGATGCTGAAAATGGTACTTTCTTGTCTGAAGGGTCAAAACCTGTCTCAAAAGTGTCTTTGCTTGTCAAAAAGGGTCAAAATCTGACTAAAGAGGGTATCTTCTTATCTAAAAGGGTCAAAATCTGTAATCTGTCTAAAAAGAATCTTTCCTTGTCAAAATGGTCAAAATGATGCTGAAAAGGGTACTTTCTTGTCTGAAGGGTGAAGAAGTGTCTTTCCTTGTCAAAAAGGGTCAAAATTAGGCTGAAAAGTGCCTTTTCTTGTCAAAAAGGGTCAAAATCTGACGAAAGAGGGTATCTTCTTATCGTATAGGGTCAAAATCTGTCTAAAAAGTATCTTTCCTTGTCAAAATGGTCAAAATCATGCTGAAAAGCGTCTTTTCTTATCAACAGGGTCAAAACCTGTCTCAAAAGTTTCTTTCCTTGTCCAAAAGGGTCAAAATCTGTCTGAAAAGTGTCTTCCCTTGTCAAAAAGGGTCAAAATCTGTCTTCTTATCAACCAAAAAAGTTCAAAACCAGTCTAAAAAAAAGGCATTTCCCTGTCAAAAAGACATACATAATATCGTAATAAATTTGGAAAATAAAAGGTGGAGTCTCCCCTAAAACAATAATTAAAGATACACGCTTAAATGGTCAGATGCCTCCTTACATTCTATCAGGTTCAAAAAATCTTCCAGTGAGCAATAGCGCTCCTTTCAGACCCACCTAGGGACCGGATTCCTTCAATTTTATACATAAACGGTCCCTATTTTACCCAAGAACCGTTTCTTACTTGTTGCCCATGATAATCACGAAAATTACTCCGTCCTGAATAAATAAATAGTTCGTAGAACTTATCCTTCTAAATTACTCCAAGAACGATTGGCTCAATGCTCAATGAGGCTATTCTTTATTCCTTGGAAAGAAAATGGTCTCCCTGTCCCAAGCACGGCCCTTATACGTGAATGAATCCGACGCCTTTTGCTTTATAGGGCAAAAAATCGCTTCCAGATTATTCGAAAAATTAATAATTCATGTTTACTTCAATATTGTTTAAGTTAGCAGATGACAAAACAGCTTTTTGTAAAATTAGCTTTAATATTTGCTTGTATCAAATATTGGCTGTTTGTGTTTCCGAACTTGAATATTTGTTTATAAATATCAGAAACTCGATGATGTTTTTTTTTCTGGGAGCAGTTTGTCATTTGACGTTTCTTAGCGGAATCCAGGATGAGACTTGTAAAAAATTCAATAGCTTCCTCGAAATACAAATCCTTATAAATCCTTCCTCTCTATACATAAAAAGAGTCTTATGGACTCGGTTTGAATTTTGCATTGTACACTTTAAAAAAAGGTTCTCCATTGTGCTATATTTTTTTGGTTTATGACGGTTGAGGGTGAAATTGAGGAAAACTCTTTGTGCGGTTTCTGTTTGGTCTTCGGGGCGTGTTAGAAGAGCAACATAAACATGAAGCGGAGCCGGGGGGGCTTGACTTTGGATCCGCTCCAAACTGCCTTCGCCTCTCCGTCCGAGACCACTTGAACATTCCCCGTAAATAAAGCGTTGAACACCTTTTATTAAAGGCCCTCTCTCTCTCAAAAGAGTAGCCCTCAAAAATATGCGCTTCCATGTTATAATACCCTTGAAAATTTCTGACCCGGGAAATCGTAAACCTAAAACTTTCTCTGCTTTCTAAATCTAGGTCGAACCGCACAAAAACATATCAATTAGAAAATTTTCCTGATCCGAATCAGGAAAACTCAGAATGACTTTTCATCGTGTTGATTGCTTGGCGGTCAGCATAAGAACGTCCCAGCTAATCTCATTTTCTCGTGACGTCATCAAGCCTATCATGTCCGATATGAAGTATAAAAGATCGGAGTTTTTTTTAATTATCTCGAATACAGCGATTTGGAGAAGAAAAAGTAATAAAATAAAAGTTGTAGAGAATTAAATTTACTTTTGGAAGTTATCGAATATCCTATATGAGTTTTAGTGAGATATTTGTGTTCATAAGGAAATTGCTCGGATGAATCACCAGGTTTTTTGCAATTATCTCGAAAACGGAGGCTCGAAAATGAAAACGTAATAAAATAAAAGTTGTAGAGGATAAAATTTCCTTTCGGATAGAGGTGTCAAGTATACTGCATAACTATATTTTAGAGAGATATCTGTGTTGAAAAGGGCTTTTTCTGATTAAGCGATTATCGATTATTTCCCATAACACTATCCGAAAGGAAATTCAATTGTCTACAACTACAACATTTGTCTATTTTATTGATTTTTGAGGCTCAGATTTCGAAATAATTGCCCAAAAAACAAAACAAAAAACATCTTTTATATACAGGGCCTTATGAGGTTACGGTTAGGACCGGCTGTAGAAAACTACTGATTTTCACCAAATTTTTAAAAAAGTTCCCGTTTTTGTGGTTCCACTACCAGACTTTATCTCCTCAAAAAGATAAATTTCCCAGCGAACTAATAAACTCCATTTTATTGAATTTGTTAAACTATATAAATTATTCATAAAGGTTTTGATAAATTGGTTTATTTTGTAAAATGTTTTATTAAATATTTGATGTTGATTCCTCCCATTGATATTATAATTTTACGCTATCAAGGGGATTCCAGCTTTTTCCTCTCATAATATTTTATAAAAATAATATTTAGTAGATGCCAATATTTGCATAAAATTCAAATTTTTTTCTTACTGACAAGCTAAAGAGTTAATTAGACGGTTTATTGAATTGGCCATCCTACTGTAACTAATATCCGAGCGTATGTTTGTTTATCAGGATGAGAATGTCAACCGTGTTTTACACATAATCCGCTTTCATTCCCCGTATCGGTTAAGTGGTCCTGCAATCTTATTATAGCCAGAGTGACAATTGCTCTGATTGACCCAACTCACTCAATTTATAAACAAGCCCCTCTAATGAAGTAATTTCTTTCTATTTTCCTTTTTTTTCTTGATTGCGAAACTCGAAAATTATAATTATGGAAAATACGAAACTCCATGTTCCGGTTTCGTCCTTCCTCTAACGTTTTTCTTCGTTATTTATTTATTTTTAATGAGCGATACTATCTTGTTACATTTCACGTTAAAATTACCTTTTTTTAATGCACAAAAAACGTAATTTGCGCCAAGAAAATTCACGTTTAAACTTGATAAACTTGCTGTTTCGTACCGTATAAATTATTTAGCCATAAGAACTCTCAAAATCTCAAAAATAACATGAGAAACTTTTGAATTTTAGGCACCCTGGAGGTCCAAAAGCCAGGATGGTAAATTAGAGACAACAAATTAGAAGTTGAGGCTAAAGGTGGTTACCAATTAAACAAGGATCGATTCCTCTTCAACCTAAATGACTTCAAATCTGAAATTTGATGGTCTTGTAATTAAACCCGGTTGTCCTATCATATTTCATATTTTTGAAAAAATCAAATCAAGACCAATTAGATTTGTTACATGAAACTTTCACTCCCCCAATTAAGATCTGGATACAAAAATTTTCTTTTTGTTGTTTCGATGTGTATACCCAATTATCCAAGTCTTCAATTATTTTTCTGAAGAATGGTAGCACAATTAAAATCTCAAAAGTGGAAGGCTTTGAAGTTTCGCGCTAATAAGGAACGGAGTTACTTTTCAAAATATGAAAAGATTGTTTGTTTTCTTGGTCGAGTAAATAATTAGGTGGAAGATGTTTCTTGAAAAGGTACTTAAGGTAAGAGGAAATCCTTTAAGTTCCTTTTCGATGAATGAGGATGAAATGAACAGATTGGGGTCGCCCAATTTGCTACAGATGCCTTATTTGGCAACTTTGGAGTTTATTAAGTAGCCAGAGGGAAAAATCGCAGAATCTAGTATTATTAGTCAGTAGGTATGTTCACCAAATAACCTAGTGATACCCCTTATTACACCTAACTTCCCCCAGTACTCCTAACTTCCACAAGTACCACCAACTTCCATCAGTTCCTCCATCTTCCAACGGTACCCTTAACCTCAGTGTCCTTGATTTCCCCCAGTACTCCTAACTTCCTCCAGTACTCCTAACTTCCCCCAGTTCTCCTAACTTCCCCCAGTACTCCTAACTTCCCCCAGTACTCCTAACTTCCCCCAGTACTCCTAACGTCCCCCAGTACTCCTAACTTCCTCCAGTACTCCTAACTTCCCCCAGTTCTCCTAACTTCCCCAGTACTCCTAACTTCCTCCAGTACTCCTAACTTCCCCCAGTTCTCCTAACTTCCCCCAGTACTCCTAACTTCCCCCAGTACTCCTAACTTCCCCCAGTACTCCTAACGTCCCTCAGTACTCCTAACTTCCCCCAGTACTCCTAACGTCCCTCAGTACTCCTAACTTCCTCCAGTACTCCTAACTTCCCCCAGTTCTCCTAACTTTCCCCAGTACTCCTAACTTCCACCAGTACTCCTAACGTCCCTCAGTACTCCTAACTTCCCCCAGTACTCCTAACTTCCTCCATTACTCCTAACTTCCTCCAGTACTCCTAACTTCCCCAGTAAACTTCCCCCAGTACTCCTAACTTACCCCAGTACCCCTAATTTTCCCCAGTACTCTTAACTTCCATAATTACCTCCTACTGATACGGTACCTTTAATCTCCCCTCAGTAGACTTATCTTCCCCCAGTACCCTTAACTTTCGTAAGTACCCTGAACTTCCACCAGTACCACCAACTCCCAACGGTTCCCTTAACTTCCACTCCGTATCCTCAACTTTCCCCAGTGTACACGGTCCTATAGTCCCTCCTCCTATCCCCAGGGGGGTGAGGCAAGAGGGCTCTCATAGTGCAAATGGGGAATAAGAGCTTGGTTCTGGGTATCGTAGTGAAGATGTATTATTTGAAATAATAATCCATTGTGTATTAGTTTCTCGTATTTAGATCAAAGAATAACCAAGTTTGTACGATTGATTTAGGAGGGGAACATGTTTATTTACATATCGCGAGTCTGAAATTCCATAAGTTAGCATTTAGTGAGGTAACGGCCGTCACATCTCGACCCCCCCCCCTCCGCTGTCCGCCCGAGTTTATTTGATTGATTAACAACGATTTGCATAATAGAGGGCCGCTTTGACGCGTTCAACGATGTGCGAGACCGAAAGTGGGCCCGCGGAGAGTGAAGCCTCGAAATCCGGTTACGGTTATCCACGTTCCATTTACCTTTGCGCACTATTTAATTTTCGACGCCGGTTCCCTTTATTATCCCTTTTATGGCTCATCAGATTACACGGTGTCGGGTATCAAAAATTATACAATTTACTAGCTGTTTTGATTATTGGAGAGCTCTAATAAAAATGTATGCTGTCAACAATAGTCGGGGGGGCCTTTACACCTTCAAAGAACGGTTAATTCTATTGTAAAAGGGAGAAGAACAAAGAGATGTTAAAGCTTTGAGCTTGGCACTTTAGAGAGCTCTGGAGCCGTCAACTTCCCTATTTGCTGTTTCTAAGGCAACAAAGGCCCTTAATGACGCCAACCGATAGCATGCTCGCCATCTTATGAAATAACTAGGATTTATCCAAACGTGTTTTCTTTCTTAACTCGTTTCATTTTGCCAACTACAATTTTTATATTATTTTAGCCCTTTAAAGGGGACGTTAGATCGAGTTTTAGTGCGGAAATTTATTCCTTTCTTGGATGAATAAAGGGGTGAGCCCTAGTTTCGAATTAAACTGCAATCCTTGCGCCTCAAGCGTCCTTTCAGACACCCTTTCTTTTCTTCCTATTCCACGCTTTTTGCATAACTTTTGTCCTTCCCTTTCTTTCTCTCTCTTTTATTTTATAGGAAGCAATCTTCATACCTTTCGAGAACTGTGGTGTAGTCTAATTTTGAGCTATCTCAATAAAAAGTATTGCCCTAGAGTCTGTGGGTCAATGAGGATATGGGGTTTTCGTGATGGGATAGATGGTATTGAAGAGGTTTTCGTCTAACTAATTGAACTGTTGTAATGAAGTGAGGATTAGGGCCAAAATTTGTAACACCACCGATCTTCACCAAATTTGCACCATAACAGGGTAGGGTATTAAAAGGGCACTTTTTGAGAAAGTTCAGTTCCTGGAGTTCCACTTCCATAACTACCAGACCTTTTATCTCGCTCTAGTGTGAAACTTGTTAACTACTCCCTTTTTCTGATAATTGATACGAGAAGCTGAGGCTCTTTTCAGAGACGGTAAAATTAGCAACCCAAAAACGCAGAGCTGAAAGCCTGAAACTATTGCCATAAATCTCTCTATTTGCGAACACCTCTGTTTATAGTATTTCAATTTGGGAAAAATCGCCCAAATCCGGTAACACTGAAATAAGAAAAGATGGAAAATACGAATTTTATGTGGAGAAATTGCGATTATCGTAAGTGAATCGGGGAAGAGCTAAGGGTCAAAGGCCTTGATTAAATCTATGTAAAAGGGATCCGTGTGTGGCATTTGAGGGTCCCCGGCTAACAGGGTTTTCCACCCTCCCGGATCTAAATTTACTTACAGAAATGTCAGCAAATATTAACAAAAAGCAACAAAAACGAGAAATTTTCAAGTTATGTCATCGGGATCGGGGTTCATATTGAAAGGGTTAAGGTAGGTTGTGCCCCTTCCGTTATGAGGGAGAGAGACAGTGCGAAAATGAGAGGGGAAGGATTCGATCGATTCGTAAATACGTTCTACGTTTTGAAAAGCCCTTCCCCAAGCTTCCCCTTTTCATCATTGATTTTGTGAAAATTATTCTCAGAAATTATATTTGATGGGTTTTTTGATCGGAAAATTTGTTTTTACTAATGGAAATGTCGAAGATTCGGTGGAGGGCAAAATGAAGGATGGAACTTGTGGAAGCACATCCTTCCTGGGAGATCAAACCTTGCATTAGGGAACCCGTAGTGAAATTGAATTTCGTTTAATTGCCCTTTCTTGGAAGTTCATCGTTTAAAGGTAATGGTTTGTCGGAGGGTCTCCGTCTCAAAGGGCAATTCCCTCGAGGGCCGAAAAAGAGACGCGGAAGAGAAGACAAAAATATAAAAAAAGGGGGAAGAAAACTGTTTAGACTCCATAGAAAGTCTTCCGTTTGTTTAGGACGCACCCTAGACAATCGTCATCTAATTGCTCTCGGAATGACGTTTTTCAATGATGAATGAATACGTAAAAGTTGAAGGGTTTTTTCATCCTCATCTCTCTTTTGTTTGTTTACTGGGGTTTATTGGTTGGCCTTGCTCCCCCCCCCTTGTTTATCAGGTTCTCCTTCCTTCTTTAATGATTTTCTGGAGGCCCTCGCCCAACTTTACCCGACCATCAGATTTCTCCAAGTTCCCCCCCTCGGAATCTGCCCATTCTCCAACCCCTTCGATCCTTGGAACTGCCCCATAAAAATATATATGTAGGCCTCCTTAGTCACAGATTTTTTTTATGCTTCAATCTAAGATTATTTGACGGTACTTATTTTTATTTTTGTCAACAGCACTTATCACTATATCCAATGAATTCATAATTGGTCCAATCCATAAAATCACTGGGTAGTGTTGCCCTGGCAGTATTTTTGGTAAAAGCTCTAAAAACATCGAGAAATCGCTGTTTTCCTGTCCAAAAACACATAAAACAAAGCAAAAACGTCTGTTATTCGTCCAAGAACTATAGTTAAAAGCAAAATCTCTTGTTTTCCAGTCCTTGAACACAAAAAACTGGGCAAAAACGAAGGTTCAGCGGTCTATAAGCTCTATAAACAATGAAATCACAATTTGTTGGATTCTAGTGTTTCCAGATTATTCACAACAAAGTTGCCCAATTTGCGATAAATCACACAAAATGGCAGCTTATTCGTATTTCTCATCCTTAAAGTAGTCAAAAACCAATTTTTGGTTGAAAAATAAAAAGTTTCTGGTCGAAAATGGGAAGAAGGCATCCTTAGGAGGTCGAAAAAATGATTTTTAATCCCAAAAATGACTATAAAATCGTATTTCTTACCCTCAAAATAGTTAGAAAAAAAATTAATGAAAATAGGCCAGAGCTATTCTTTTTATCTGTTGACTTCAGGTAGCAATTTCTTCCCTTCTTTGCCTAATCATCAAATTATCCACTCAAGTTTATTATGACAATTTCCTCCCCGACGGTAAACACGACGATTTATAAATAATTGATATCGAAATAACTTTATTTATTTATATTCTCTGAATTACATTCTAAGAAAGCTTTGGATGGTTTGGCTTTCGAAGTCGGTCGGTGAAATGTATGGCCTGTCCTCAAGGCGAGATAAAAGGAAAAGAAATGGCTTTTCCGCGACGAAAATATTTCGAAATTTTTTCTTGTTTATCTTCCAAAATGAATTAAAATAAGGAAAAAAGACAAAGTTGGTTTACAAATTTTTGAGTCTCCACGCTAATGACGCAGATCATCATTCAAGGACAATTAGACCGAAATTGAATAGATTCCTCCTTCAACTTCAATTCCCAATGAATGGAAACTCGTTTCAACGAAATGCTTCCGATGGCGAAATTAAATGAGCCCCTTCTTCCCCCTTATACCCCTGGGGCGTTTTGTAAAATTGAGTAGTTCGGAAGGTCCCCTCATGAATTGTAAAACTGCCAACTTTGAAAAGGTGAAATTAACTTTTAAGACCTAAGCAAAAATTAATAGAATATTTGAAACGTTAATCTGAAAAAGAAATATTTTGAAAAGGACACAGATTGGGGGTGGGGATTTCATCGATCCCGGACGCCTTTCCCCTTTTCGCGATTATGCCAAAATGGATTCACCCATCTGCAGGATAGCTCATAATAAGGCAATTATGCAAATTCTCAAGCGCCAATCAGAAAAGGAGGGAGGAAACTAATGAATGTGTACCCTCAAGGATTTCAAACCAATAGGGAACCGAAATGACTCGTCCCCCAATTTTTAATTGTTAACATTCATCTGATAAATCAACATATAATTAAAACTATTTTAAATGAGTCGGTTATTTGGTATGCATGAGGGGCCCTGTGTGGAGAGAAGCGCAACATTGTTTTATCAGACAACATCACATCACCTCCATGCCCGTTCACCCTAGAGAACTGAAAGCATTAATTATTCGAGGCGCCTCTCAATGACAACACAACACGTGAAACTTAATTAAGAAAACCACGTTAACGATAAGCCACGCTTATTTTTCATTTGAACATTTTTATTTATCAACTTTCGATAAGTGAAAATCTTAGGTCTTCATTGCCAATTTCACTTTTAATCCCACTAACTCTAGTTAGTATAGTTAGAAACAAAATTTTTCCAAAAACATAAATTTTCATACATATGAAAAATTCGGGGTAAAAATTATAAGGATAAACAACAAGAATTTACGAAGAAATTGTAATTTTTTTTGGTTTTTGGACGGGAAAACGCTTCTTTTGCCCAGTTTTTTTGGGGACGAAAAACAGTCGTTTTAAACTGCATGAAATTGTGGACGTACTTCGCCCAGTTTTTGGACGGAAAAACAGTCGCTGTTTATAGAGTTTACGGACGGAAAACTGTTGGTTTTGCGCAGATTTTTGGGTTTTTGGACGGGAAAAACGGTTTTTGCGTTTTTTTTTCTTTTCTTTTCTATAAACTGCATGGAATTCTGGACGAGTCGTTTTCGCCCAGTTTTTGGACGGAAAAACAGTCGCTGTTTTTAGAGTTTTTGGACGGAAAACAGTTGGTTTTGCACAAATTTTTGGGTTTTTGGACGGAAAAACGGTTCTTTTGCCCAGTTTTTTTTTAAACGAAAAAACGGTCTTTTAAACCGTATGAAATGCTGGACGAGTCGTCTTCGCCCAGTTTTTGGACGGAAAAACAGTCGCTTTTTTTTAGTTTTCAGTTTTAAGGCCAAAAAAAGAACCGTTTTTTTTTAATGGAGTTTTCGGACGAAAAACTGTTGGTTTTGCACAGATTTTTGGGTTTTTAGACGGAAAAACGGATCTTTTGTCCAGTTTTCTCACCAAAACCTGCTTTTTGCCTATTTGGAGGGTGAGAAATACGAATCTGAAGTTATTTTTTGGGATGTATAAACTTTTTTTCGACCTCACCGGGGGGGGAGACCCCGGGGCGTTCAAAGCCCTCTTAATTTTAATCGTGAAAAAAATTTTGATTTTTATTCCATTTTGATGTTAATCGATTCCGAGAACCGACAGGTTGATGTCAAAACGTTCAACCGACATCATTAAAGGCGGCCGTCAATATCAGGTCCCCCCCGAAACCTTAAGCTAATGATAACCTTCCCTTTGAAGTCTAAAGTTCCTTTTCTTTTTACAGGTTTGGAGTTAGGGGTTGAGGAGGGCGGCGTGGGTGAGGTCGTAGGCGTGAAAAATCACGCTTTGCACCTCCCCTGCCGCCCGACCTACCCATCCGTTGTCACATGGACCCACGACGGTCATCCCGTTTACAACGACTCCAGACGATATATCGACAAAAAAGGATCTCTCATTATAACAAAGGTAATTCAACTTTTTTCTAACATTTCCATTCTTACGACTCAATTTACAGGTGGTCCACAAGAAAAAGGGTGAAAGCGATCGAGGCACTTATCAATGCACTGTTAAAAACCGTTATGGCGCTATTATATCTTCACCCATAAAAGTTGTTATTGCCGGTAAGTTTTCTTATATTTTATATATCTTTTTTTTTTCTCTCTTTATATCTATATATTCACATGAGTGATTTTCGTGGAAAACGGTTCTAATCTCTCTTTCGCTGGTTCGAACATCCCATCTTGAAGTTCGTTACAAATTTATAACGTTTTATTGAAAAGGAAACATTAGGAATGTGTCATATGTCGCGCTATCCTGCAGTATCTTATTGCGGATGGGAGCGATTAGTAATCTGAGCGAGTTTGTCCCGATGTAGGTCTCATATTAGTGTCAACGTCAACAGAAACTCCGAGTCGAGTAAATCCCACGGCAACACTGCAATGATGAGAAAAACGAAAGGAAAGGTTTGAAGATTGAAAACGAAACGACGGTAACATAAAGCCCCCAACACCTATAAACGCTGACTTCCATTTCAATAAGCATAATCGATGTTAGAAAAATCTAGGCGCGAGGTAGCGTTTCGCTCCGCCAAGCAAAACCCCGAAATTTCACGTTTTTTTACTGGACGTGGCGAAATGCAGTTTTTAGGCATCTGAATCTCTGCTCCCTTTGGACCGATTTACTTAAAAATTTATACATGTCTTCTCTAATACGATAATAGGAATCTCTGAAAATTTCAAGTCGATCGGACCACAAGGAGCCGAGATATAACTTCAAAAACCAGGTTTTTCACCGTCATAATGTTCACTTCTTAGCCAAATTTTTTAGCTCTTTTCAATGAGTAACCCCTGCACATCCAGATTTTGAGACTTTTTGATTATAAGACACTTAGATTATGAGCCTTTTTCGATGAGGAAAGAAGCCAGACGTTGAGGTCTTTTTAATGTGCGAACCCTTTAAAGCCAGATTTTGAGCATTTTTTGGATTAAAAGACACTTTTAGGTAGATTTCGAGCCTTTTTCGAAATGGAAAGACACTTCTTAGCTTGATATTTAAGCTCTTTTTAATGAGGATACAAAGCCAGATTTTGAGCCCTCTTCGATGAGAAATGATATTCTAGGTTGATTTCCAGCCTTTTTCGATAAGGATAGACACTTCTTAGGCAGATTTTAGAGCTTTTTTCAATGAGTAAACCCTTAACAGCCATATTTTGAGCATTTTTCGATTAGAAAAAACACTTCAAGATTGATTTCGAGCCTTTTTCGATATGGAAAGACACTTCTTAGGCAGAGTTTTGAGCTCTTTTTAATGAGAAAACCCTACACAACCAGATTTTGAGCCCTTTTCAATGAGAAAACCCTACACAACCAGATTTTGAGCCCTTTCCAATGAGCGGACCCTTTACAGCCATATTTTGAGCATTTTTCGATTAGAAAAAACACTTCAAGATTGATTTCGAGCCTTTTTTGATATGGAAAGACACTTTTTAGCCAGATTTTTTGGCTCTTTGTAATGAAAAAACCCTACCCAACCAGGTTTTGAGCCCTTTTCAATGAGCGAACCTTTACAGCCGTATTTCGAGCATTTTTCGATATGGAAAGACACTTCTTAGCCAGAGTTTTGAGCTCTTTTTAATGAGAAAACCCAACACAACCAGATTTTGAGCCCTTTTCAATGAGCGAACCTTTACAGCCATATTTCGAGCATTTTTCGAGATGGAAAGACACTTCTTAGCCAGAGTTTTGAGCTCTTTTTAATGAGAAAACCCAACACAACCAGATTTTGAGCCCTTTTCAATGAGCGAACCTTTACAGCCATATTTCGAGCATTTTTCGATATGGAAAGACACTTCTTAGTCAGGGTTTTGAGCTCTTTTTAATGAGAAAACCCAACACAACCAGATTTTGAGTCCTTTTCAATGAGCGAACCCTTTACAGCCATATTTTGAGCATTTTTCGATTAGAAAAAAACACTTCAAGATTGATTTCGAGCCTTTTTCGATATGAAAAGACACTTCTTAGCCAGAGTTTTGAGCTCATTTTAATAAGAAACCCCTACACAACCAGATTTTGAGCCCTTTTCAATGAGCGAACCTTTACAGCCATATTTCGAGCATTTTTCGATATGGAAAGACACTTCTCAGCCAGATTTTTCTACTATTTTTAAAGCAAAAGTTTAGGTAATTTTTTTTACCCTTTTAAGTCTATTTACTCATCAAAAACAAGCTAGAAATAAACAAAAAGTGACCGGATTTTACAATATAAACAGTAGTGACTCGCTGAGAACCTTGACCAACATGATAATTGTAAGAATGTCGGGTAGGGGCCATAAAGGTTCCCTTTTTTATGGCACAAAGGTGCACCTCATAATGAAAACTAGAATTGGATTATTTTTGTATTCGCCTTCCTGTTTTGCACAGCTTGGAAGGCAAAAAAACAAAAAACATGGGAGCCAATAAAGCGATGAGTCACTTTCTCGAGTGCGGAGGAAGGAAACGAACTAAAAAAAGTGTTGAATCAATTTGCCGAGACAATTTAAATATGCTCACCGCCTACTGTTTTAACACAATTTGACGACGTTTACAGACTACGGATTGGATGTTTGCCTTGGACAATTGTTTGTAGAAGAGCCCCAGGGATTTTTCTCGAGGGGACCCCCAACAAAAAATCGATGTTCCATTAAAATATTACGCTGAGAAATACAAAATGTTCCGTTTTAAGTTTTGAATCGAGAGCCATTCTCGGATGTGGGGAAGGCTTTTTTCTACAATTTCTTTTCAGAACATCTTTCCACTCTTTCATACCGGACAAACTTCACAAGCCATTCACATCTCCCCCTTTTTGAAGGCGGAAAACTTTTCCAAGGCTTTTCTTTTAACTATGGCGAGTATTCATGATTTAATGCGTAGAAAATGTTACTCAATGTGGAAAAAAGCAAAGGGGGAATATGAATTATGGGATAAGAGAATTATGGGCACAATCATGTCGGAATAGTGCAGTCTTACAAGTTCATCCATTAAGCTTTGTCTAATTAAACAGGATCAAAATACACATACGTAGGCCTCTTAATGACGTCATAAATATCAAAAAACGTATTTGTAAATTGATAATACTCGTTGAAATCAGGGTTCATCGAAATCTCCTAGAAAAGGACAAGTTTGAGTAGTATAATAAAACAAAGTTTAAGGGCTCGAAATTTGGCTCTAAGGGCCGTGTGTACAATTCTCCGTTTAAACGGAAGATCAGGTAAACGTGGTTTAATCTGGATTCACCGCTTAACCATCAGTTCACGTTTAGACCGTTGTTCAATGCGCTAGTCGCGCCGTTTACGTAAACCGGGTTTAAACTCGAAAATCAGTAACCATGTCGTAACCTTCTCCTATTTTCATTGTTTATTTTTTAATTTCTCTTTTTTATTTCGCCGTACGCACTTTAATTTTAGCATTTTTTCGTATTTTTAATGTCTAAAAGAATGTTTTGTAACCTATTAAACAATAATCTAAGGGCAGTACTCAGAAAAAAGAACCCGAGTTCGAGTGAAGACTCAACCCATAAAGGATATTCGTCTTTTCAGCTCCTTGCGGACCGATTGACATGAAATTTGGTACAAATCTTCTTTAAAATTATTAACATAAGCTCTTAAACTTTCAAGTCGATCGTACTTGAGGGAGCTGAGCTATCTCCTTTTGGGTCGAGGGTCCACTCACACTCAAATCCTGTCTCTCTACCCAACCAAAACAATAAAATAGAGCAGGCAGGGAGCATTTCAGTTTCGTTTTATCCTTTACCTCCCTTCAGGTCATCCGGAATCTGTAGCAGTCGTTTTCTTTTTAATTATACTTAACTTAAAAGTGGTAATTTTTGGGTCACCTTCATGAAATCTTAAAATTTCATGTCGATAGTACCAAAGATAGCTGAGCAATCTTCTTTTGGAGTTGAGGGTCCACTCCCACTCAAAATCTGTCTCACTATCCTCTCATAACGATAAAAGTGCAGGCAAGAAGCCTTTCGGTTTCGACTTTACCTTTACCGCCCTTCAGATCATCCGGATTCAGTAAAAACCCTCGTTTTCTCTCCAAATCGAACAAAAGTGATAATTTTCGGAATGTGTTGATCACAAATTCAGAAGTACATAATAAAAAAATTCCTCGTCGTAAGAAATTTCTTCATTAAAAATATTGAAATCAAGGTAGTAATAAATGTAAAAAAATCCGTTAAAACTAATTATTCAACAATAAAATAGGTAAATTGTGAAATAAAAAGGTTGAAAGGCAGTCAAAATTGAAAAATAAAGTGAACATAAACAAAAATCTAACCTACAAAACGCCGGTTTAGGGCTTAATCGAGGTTTAAACGCCCGATCTCGGCCGTTTAACTTTGAACTGCGTTTAGGACATAAGCGGCTGTTTAATCCGAGGTTTGAAAATTGTACACACCGCCTAAACGGCATCTGTAGTTTAAAGGATGGATTAAACGACAGTCCTCGTTTAAACGGAGTTGGTACACACGGCCCTAAAGGTTTTCCACATTGAAAATAGCTCAAAATTCTGGCTGTGAATGGTTTTCACGTTAAAATGCGCTCAAAATTTGGCAAAGTAGTGTCCCCTCATTGGAAAGTGCTCACATTTTGGCTAAGGAGGGCTTCTCCATTGAAAAGTGGTCAAAATCTTACTAAAAATGTCTTTTCTCATCAAAAAAAGGCTCAAAATCTGGTTTTCTCATTAAAATATGCTCAAAATCTGGGTAAGAAGCGTCATTTCTCATCGAGAAGGGCTCAAAATTTGGCTATGAAGGGTTTTCTCATTGAAAAGAGCTCCAAATCTTTGTAACAAATGTCTTTCCTCATCGAAAAAGGTTGAAAATCTGGCTGTGAATGGTGTCCTCATTAAAATGTGCTCAGAATATGGCTAAAAAATGTCTTTCCTCATTGAAGAGGCCCAAAATCTACCTAAAAGTCTATTTTTTAATCAAAAATGTCTCAAAATCCTGCTACGAAATGTTGTTCTTTTTATTGATAAATACGCAAAATATGGCTAGAAAGTGTCATTCCTCATCAAAAAAGGCTTTAGGTACCTAAAAAGTGTATTTCTTCATCGAAATTTGTAATAAAAACAATCTTTCTATATAATACAGTCCAGTTTCTATATATGCCATCTATATGGCCATTTGACCATTTTTATCTTAACTGGCAACCCTGGGACTACTATCTTTTCTATAAAATAAAATAATTTTAACTTTTTGAAAGTTGTAAGATGGTTTCTTGTGATAAGGGTGTTTTCATGGGCTCCGTTTCTCCGTTATCAGCCGGGGTACGATAAGAGGCGGGGTGCGAAATGATTAGTCCACGCGAGTGCGAAAACGTTTACTGATAGTGCATATTGTTACGAGTCGCGTAAATAAAGATAGTCCCTCGTAAAGGAACGTCATCAAGGAGGGCCTTAAACGGGCATATCCTCGCCTTTAGTAATAAGAGGGGGAGTAGGCGCCCATATTGTCGATTTCAACGCCGCCCCCCGTGTAAAAGCTGCGTAGGGGGTGAAAGAACAAAGCTGCTCCCAATGACAAAGCAGCCAATCGTCACATTTTAGAAGGGTTCGCAAAACAAGGCAAAAAGGAAAGGGACCAAAAAACCACATTTTTTACCATCCTCTTCATTTTATATTAAATTCACCAAAAACAGTTTTGATATCGGCTAAGTTGGAACATCACGATCCGTTTTCTGATAGATGTACGAAAGCATATAAGTTTCCTACACTTCTCTGAATTCAACCACGTCAAATTATAATCAGATCAATCACCGATCACAACTAAAAATTATATTCATCATTGAAGATGCGAGATTGTAATTAAGTTCCAAATAGTATAAAAACTTGACACAAAATACTTTCTCGAAAAAGTTCAGACTATTACTTTGAATTAAGGGTGTCATTCGACTCGAGTACTAACTTCTTTTAAAAAAATCGCCTGTTGAGGTTTGCTGCTTCGTTTGCCACTACTTAGTTTTCCTTTGAAGAAAAAACACTTTGGTTTTGAGTGGTTTTCCTTTACTAGGAGAACTGAGACCTCTTTGTGATTCAGAAAATTGTCAACCTTTCGACGAGGATTCAAGTCAATTTTTCAATATGGAAAACAATTTACTAGCAGTATTTTGAGCCTTTTTCGACATGGAAAGACATTTTAAGAAAATTGTGATACTTTTCAATGAAGAGAAAACCATTCTTAGCCAAATTGTGCAACCCTTCCATGCAAGATTTGAATCTTTTCCATGAGGAAAGACACATTTAGCCTGCGATTCTGAGCACATTTTTTTATGAGGACACCATTTTCACAGCCAGCAATTTTCAACCTTTTTTATATTAGGAAAGCCATTTTTACAAGACTTGTTGAGCCTCTTTTTCCCAATGAGGAAAACCCTCATAGCCAAATTGAGTTGATGAGAAAAGACACTTCTTAGCCAGATTTTGAGCAATTTTGAGTGAAAAACCCTGTCACAGCCCAGATTTTGAGCCCCAAAATAAAAAGACACTTTTTTTGTTTTGTTTTTTGTTTTTTTTTTTTTTTTTAAATTTTGCTCTAATATAATTTACAAGTGTAAAATCGAAATAAAAAGCTCTATCTATTATCACGCCCTCAAGGTTAGTTTTTAACCTCAAATGAGGAGGGACGTTTAGGGAAATTCGCACCCTTAAGGCGGGACTATATTTTCCCCCAACCTTCCCCTTATATAGGAACCTCTTCCGTTTGTTTTTCAACACCTTCACAATTTAAATTATAAAAAGTTTAATTTTTAAAAACTTGAAAAGACCCAAAAAAAAAGGTTTTTTCAACTTTAATTAACAAATTTTTTTTGTTCCTTTTAGTACATCGAATAGAAAGAAATTTGCGTGATGTCGAGCCTAAAAATAAGTTTCGCCTGACTGTTTCCTATAGTTAGATGTTTTATATTCTACAAAATAAAAACAAATCTTTGACACTAATTGGGGAAGAGTGGGATATTTTGGTTTTTGCTCTACCCCAAAAAAAATTTAACATTTGATAAATCGCTATTTTGAATGAAAATGGAGATAAAAAACGTTTAATTAATTAATGGACAAATTGAAAGTCAGAAAATAATATTTCCTTTGTTAACAACTGGAGTGGAAGTGCCGGTAAACACGAAGTATTTACGACGAGGGCATGGGTCGCCAGTGTTTAAAACGGGTTAATTGTCCAGAGAGAAAACGCTGGCGAAAAAAATCCCAATTAACCGCAACATCGCCAAATACAACGAATAAACCCTCCCCTGCCCCCTCCCACCCTCCCCCCACCACCTTTCGTCTCTTCAGAGGCAGAATTCGTGGGGCGCCGTACCTGTTGAAAAAAAAAAAGTGATTCCCCCCCAAAAAACGCCCAGAGTGAATGAAGCCCCCGATGAAATAGCCCCAATAAACCTTTTCCCTTCTCGATTTAAAAAGTCCATCCAATTTTATTCAGGCGATTAAAATTTTGGGTGTCAAATTATTGCTTTACACGTGAATTGACCAGAGAGGCGAACTAAAGTATAGATGACACGCATGAACCCAAGGGCCCCTTGGCTCTGACAAAATAGGCTACATCGAGGCCTGGACATACGCGTTTTTTTTCCGGCCAACAAATCGGTCGCTTTTAAGGTTCATGATATTTAAGCGATTCTGATATAAGAAGGCAGGGGAATGCCTTGGGCGGAGGAGGAGGATGGTACGGTGCCTGGAGGACAATTGGGGGAGAGAGGCGGGGCTTTTGGCTGGAGGTGGGGTGACAATTTGGGCGAGGAGGGCGGTATGTTGGGGCGTGGTGGGGGATGTTTGGTGGAGGGTGGCAGAGACGAGGGGGATGTTGGGCCTTGGAATGTGATGTTTTAGGGGGGGGGGGGGGGGGGGGGGGGGGGGGGGGGGGGGGGGGGGGGGGGGGGGGGGGGTGGGGGGGGGGGGGGGGGGGGGGGGGGGGGGGGGGGGGGGGTGGTGGGGGGGGGGGGGTGGGGGGGGGGGGGGGGGGTGGGGGGGGGGGGGGGGGGGTTGGGAGGGGGGGGGGGGGGGGGGGGGGCGAGGGGGGGGGGGGGGGGGGGGGGTGGGGGGGGGGGGGGGGGGGGGGGGGGGGGGGGGTGGGGGGGGGGGGGGGGGGGGGGGGGTGGGGGGGGGGGGGGGGGGGGGGGGGGGGGGGGGGGGGGGGAATTCGGTGGCGGGAATGTTGATGGAGGCTAGGGAGAATGTTGGGACAGGATAAAGGGAGGCAGAGGAAATTTGGCGGGAGGTTTGGAGGATGTTGGCATTATTAACGATGGGGCTGTGAAGGATGGTGTTTGGGGGAAGGTTGAGGGTGTCCATCCATACCAACAAAATCCTTAAAAAGAGTGACTGGTTTCTTTTAAACTGTCTCAAAGAGAAGTTATTGCTAAATACCTTCGCGATTTGGGTTTTTTAGGGAAGGGTCTTCCCAAGACCCCTAGGCGTCAAACTCGACTTTTGATCTTTGTCGCGACATGGACTTTTCTTGTGTTGCGGCCGTCACGTCGTCCGCTTCCGGAACCCTTCACGGACCACAAATTTTCATCGATTTTCACGAAATTTCACACAATCTTCCTTTCGTGGTTATCTTGAAAGTGACGAGAGCGATTTTTGAAATTCGACAAAATGGCGGAGATATGTCTGCCCTCTAAAGTTTGCAAAAATGTGCTACTGGCTTCTTTCTACCGGTCCGATCTTCACCAAATTTAACCAAATAATCTTCACTGTGATTCCCGATTAAATTTCATTAACTAATTAGGTAATTAATTATGTAATTAGGTAATTATGACTAATTAACTTAATTTTCCCATTTTCATAAAATTATCGCCAAATTCAAGTTATGATTGCAAAAAAAATTTATTTTCAAAAATTAATTAATTAATTAACTAATTAGCGTAATTATATTGAGTTGAGTGAAATTAGTCCCATTTCATAAATAAATTATCACCAAATTCAAGTTATGATTGAAAAAATCAAATTAATTAATAACTAATTAGCGTAATTATAATGTGATTAAGTGAAATTAGTCCCATTTTCATAAAATTATCACCAAATTCAAGTTATGACTGAGATTTTTCTATAAATTAATTAATTAACTAATTAAAAACTTTATAATCGTGTTTGGGTATTAAAAATTTTATGCGCCATCCCCGAAATCTGCAGACCTTGGAGAAAGTTCGTGTCTCTGCGCAAGCTCCAAGCGACCAATACTTTATTTTGTTAAGCTATAAAATTCGCCTTATATTTTATGCATATACGCGTACATAATATAAAGGTTTTTCCATTTCAAACCGATATTTCTTTACATAATATAAAACATCACCGTTGTGGCACTAGGAGCAGTTACATTTCCTTTGCGAGGAAAAAAAAAAACATTTTTTTTGCATTTGCCCTCTTTTTATGCGTGTGATGGCCATATGAGCCTTACTACTGTCACTCCCCCTGCAAAAAAGAGAAGCAAAAAAAAAAAAAAAAAAAAAAAAAAGTAGGCGGGGAGATTCACCTTTTAGATTTCATGGTGAAAGTAAAAGGGTTTGGCACGAATTGGCCCGGAGTTGGCTTGACCCTTTTGCATCCGACCCCTCTTCAATTTTATATTGCATTCCCGACCCTGTCTTTATATTTTTAACCATAAACAATAGTTGTGTTAATTGTAAAAAAAAAAAAAAAAGTCGCTCAAGGATCCCCATTTTCCACCGCCTGGGCCTTTCTCTCCCCACAAAGAAAAGTAATCCATTTAAAAGGCCAACAACAGGGATTCCTTAGCTGACCATTCAAGATTGCGCCTATCCCATTTTTAATTGCCTCCCCTAATGTCTCCATTCTTATGTTCATTATCAATTAACTCGTTCGGCAAACATCGCCCTCCATCGAACGGCACTTTTCTAAGGGTTTCGCCTTTTTCGATTTAAACAAAACCCCAAACGTACACAAACCTTAAGATTATATCAATATTCAAATATTTGGACGGTGATTCTGCTTTATTCTTTGGGATTGACCGCTCAGCTTCTTTTTGATGTACCAAACCTCTTAGCTTCTAAAGCTAAGGTGCTCCCTTTAATTAAAGACGTTGTAAAAATTATTACTCACTTCTTTCGACTAAAACTTTGCAGGAATATTCTAGTTATATATCAATAAGAAAGACTTTATGATATAAAGGACCACACGTAATAAAATCATTATCTTTTGTACATTTTGATGCGGGCAGGAAAAGTGGATGGTGGAAAATTGCCAACGAGGTAATAAACAAAAAGATATGTGAACTGAATGCTAGATAAGCAATTGATTAAGCAAAATGGAGCAGGGGAATGAAAGTTGTAAAGATAATGGAGGAATATTAATATATAATGAGCAATGCTGAAGAATGTTTAAAA